>JAMQGT020007815.1:0-27606 GCA_024447675.2 Pterophyllum scalare
GGTGATGTGTAGCCTACTGGTTCAGGTTGGTCTTGCTTCCGGGTTCAAACTGTCACGTGATCAATATGCCGCAATGCTGTGTCCTTAGTTGTTTTAATCGATCCGACTCGGGAAAAAAAAACACACTCAGCTGTAAGTAGCTGCAGTTGATGAGGTATGTTACAATCATCTTTAATAGTGAACAGTCATTGGTTATGCCATTGCTATTTATTCAGGCGCATTTGGACCCGGAAATGACGTCAGACTTAAAGAGCGGATTGCAAAAGTTCAGTAAATGGCTGAGCTGTGTATACATGTTTTTATTCAGAGATGAAGTTTTAAAGCTGAGCAATCGGTAAATTTAAGCTGTAAGGCCACAGAAACACTGGAGCTCAGCTGTGATGTCATCAGGTCCGCTGGTGTTCCAATTGAAAAATGATCCCCCGTACTTGGGAAGTTCAGACTTGTCAAGTCTGCAAGTTCGAACTTGCAGACTTGAGTATTGAGAGATGGCCAATGATGATGGAACAAAGAGGAGGGTGGAGAAAATGAAAGAAAATGGAGGCAGACTGTCAAAGGTGTGGGAGCATCTGACAGAAACAAAATAAAGCTGAATGCAGAGCAGAGCTTTCCCTCCGCGGCAGCAATGCTGAGCGTTTAAAACGCCGGCACCCTGGAGCTGTGACGGCAGCTGTGGACGGGTACGTCAGTGCGTCGCTGATACCTGTTAACGTTTGTACAGGAACGTCTCTGGCAGCTTACCTGTCGGAGACGAGCTCTCGTGGATGATGTTTGCTAAGTGGCACCATTTTCAGTTATGTTAGCTAACGAGTGAAAAGGACAGCAGGAGCTGCTACATTGTCTCCTGATTTTTTTCTAACATTAATATCACGCGTTTCATTCTGAAGAGTAAACCTCTGTCTGAACTGAATCATCTGTAAACTTTTCAGCTGTTTTGGATAGAAAAATCTTTTTGATCTAATTTGAAGCCTTATGTGAACTTTTGGACAGAGGCCATTTTTATTTATTTGCACACTATATATTCATTAAAAAAAATGCGTTCACTTTAATATGAACCACTGTTTATTTGATATTTATTGTGATGGCCACATTATTGTTAAAAATGCATTTGATTAGTTTCAAACTCCTATTTTTTATGGGTCATTATTTTAATTGTGAGAGTACGATCGAGGTGATGTTAACAGGTGGGCAGGCTTAAACAGGTGAGGTAAGATTGAAATAATCGTTGACTAATCGATAAAATAACTGACAGATTATTCGACTACCAAAGTAATCTTTAGTTGCAGTCCTAGTGCAGAGCTGAAAACAAATCTAGCGAGTTATTTGGCCGATTATGTGAAGCCTCGTGTAGCTGCATAAACAAGAGAAGATGATATTTTGTAATGTTCATTTAGCAGCAGCAACTTTAACCATTATAGGAATTAATGCCCAATTTATACTGTGTGTGTTAATTTTCTGCACCGCCTCTGATGTTTATACCTGTAGGCTACATTCGTCGCTATACATGCCAGGATTTCTACCTGCGCGGGCCACATTGATGCTGAAATGTAGCTACGTTTCTTGTTAGGAATGTGCAGGTTTTGAGAAGGGTTATGATGTACCTGCGGTGTGAGGGTATTAATCCCCCTGCGACTCTGGCGGCTCAGCTACAAAAGCTACTTTCGGCTGTTCCTTGCTCACATCAAACATGTGGGGTCATTCCCGAGTTTTACACCAGGCCTTCCTGACAGGACCCCAGAGGGGATTTGTATCTCCAGCTGGAATTGAAACAGTAACTTTCCACTTGCCGAGCAAATGTGTAAGTAAGTACCACATTTTAGAGCCACAAGCGTTCTGGTAGTAGCTATAAAAGGTAAAATATCTGAAGAAGATGACGAAAGGCAGAAAATGAATAACATCACTGACAGTATGGAATTGAGTCTGACTTTTAGACGTAAAGGAAAGCTCTTAACAAGAACTAATATAACAATCAGCTGACTTAATATTTATTCAAATGATATTTTAGATTATATTTTCCGTCATGTATTCAGTTATGCATTAATATTGAACACTCTGGGCGCTCATAGATCATTCCTATTGGCTGCTGCTCTTATCTTGATGTCTGTTTTAATTTAATTTCTTTCTGTCTTGTGTGTTTAACTTTAGGCTGTTTGTGCTGCGGGTCATTAATGTAATGTAATGAATGTTGTCTGCTTCTTGCTACCTAATATTTTCCTCACTATCTGTAATCTGTTTCTGCTGTGCAAACAGATGGATGAAAGAGCTGAAAGTACATTCTCACTTCATGGTCTTGTTTTCCCCTGCATGATAGGGAGGCTGCCAGCTACATCATAAATTTAGCACAAAACACGTGTGTCAGTATCAGCACCCAGTGCTCCCTTTTGTCAAGCTCTCGTCCGCAGGGTAACAACTCAGCGGCCATGAAGATTTGGACAGGTAATTCACTTCCCCTGTCACACTTTTCATGCATGCAACTCGGCTGAACGCAAGCGGCGGAAGGAAGAGATGGCTTAAAAATCTCATTTGGACTCCATTGCATGGGCAAAGTAAGCAAACCCCGGAAACGGTGACCCGCGAAATCAGGGTGAGGACAATTGCCTCCACCAGGCTCCATCCTCATTACAACGTCTTGGGAAACAGGGGAGGAGAAAGGTCGAGAGAGGGTGGCAGAATGAGGAGATGTGAAATGCAACCTTGAAAATGGATCTCAGGATGTATATATATATATATATATATACTGTGTATATATATATATATATATATATATGTATGTGTATGCCATGCAACAGACATGCCGTGGTTGTTGCGATTATGTAGTATACTGTACACCTTGACCTTAAGCACAGTCTTGACATGGTTGGGGGGTATCGTGACTGCCTGTAATCACAGCGTGGCGTTAGATGAAAGGGTTTGCTTTTCATTTAGTCCCTGCATGTTCAAAAAAAAGTCAGGTAATCAGACATTGTTAAGCCAGCTTAAAAAATGCAAATTGCTGGCTTTTGGTTTCACAACAAAGAGTAAAGAGGGATGAGTCTTTGTGTCCCACTGAGCTGTGATGGACTCGGCGAGATGAGGAAGCCATTTCCCCTTCAAAGCAAATTGAACAGAATTGATTCCGTCCCATCCTCTGTGAGAGAGCCGCTTCAAAGCGACTGTTTCTCCAAGGCCCCGTAACTGGTGTCATCTCACTGAAGCAAAACCAAATCCCCCACGCTGTACGTGTGATCCAGTCCCCAGTGAACGAGCGGTTAATTAATTCCTCTAAAAGACAATTAGTCTCTTCAATCAAATCCTCTGGGCATGTTTGAATTTGGGTGAGTCCAGGTTCCCTCCAAAACCAGTGATTAATCACACTGATTGCCCACCATGTTCATAAATAGAACTTTTTCTTATAAGTGATCTCAGGGTTCTGATCGCGCGCGCTTCACCCCACAGCATTTTGGTTTATTTATGACTCATTGTGCAAATGACTCATTAAACTTTAATGATGATCACAGTGCATATGCATGATTTTTCTGTTTTATTTACATATCAAATGGCTCATATCTGCAGTGCAAATGTGCTCATGCTGCGATCCTCGCAAAGTTCAACTCAAAGTTCAACAAAGATGTTTGTTAGAAAGAAGAATAAAGGCTCAGGCTTGGGTAATTCAGTATTCAAGGTTTCTGTGTTTCCACTGCTATACAGTAATGCTCCGGGCTATGGGTTTTCATATCCATGGAAACACAAAACCAAGCTGGATTTTTTTCCCCTGAAACAAAGAGGCCAGGAAATAAAAAGCCAGAGAAGAATGAGACAAAAGGAAGTTCCAAGGGAAGCAACAGATTGGTCAGTATTCAGGTCAGAAGTTCAGAAATATATTTTTTGCATCAATTTGCAGAATCATTTTCTTCATTTTTGCATTCATCACTTCAATCTTTCACATATTTAGCCAAATGTCAGTGAAATGTCCCCAACCATAACCATGTGCAGGTTGTGTCCATCAGCACCAGCTTTGGGATGTTTCTTTCTCTTTTCTCTTTTTTTAATGTAATGCAAAGCTCCCGGGGATCACTTTAATGTTCAGCACAGTCAATGTGAAGAGAAGGCATTCACCTATTCACTGAGGTGGGTGAGTCCAGGTTCGCCTGCAGGTACTAGGAATCTATCAGCCCCATCCACCTCTCTCTGTGTATCGAGCACTGCGCACACAATGTGGCTTTGCAGTAATGGAACAAAACCTGGAAGTCAATGAAAGAACTTTTTACTCCATGCATGCATGCTCAGTCTAGGCGTGTTACCTATAGCGCTTCCCTCATAGACACTTGAAGGAGGAAATATTAGTAATTGAAGAGTGATAAGAAAATGTCCATTATGTATTTATTTTGCACTAGCAACGCTGAGGATATCTTTATATTTTTGAGGTGTGCACACTTTCACAAATTCACATTTTGTGACACAATTTCTGCATTTTTCAGACACTCAGGTGTCCAGGAAAAGTCAGAATTTGAGCACGTGTGTACCATGAATCCAATCTGTGAACTGGTTTAACGGGAGAGGTGATGCTAGCAATAATTATATTTTAGTAATAAAATATTATATTGATTATAAGGTTTGTGAATACTAGATCCCTCAGCTCATCATCCATCAGCATAGCCCTGATTCACATGATCAGATATACTTAGTTTGGTGTGACTGAGGGAGCTGGATGGGGCATCCAGCTGTCAGATGTGAATGCGCTGGAATATAAGCTGTGGTAGCTGCACAGCATACAGACTTCGTACTTGGAAGGTGGCAGGTTACAGACCGGCTAATGTTCAATCAAAATGGATCTGACATCTGTGTCCTCACATTAACCCCGCGTCAGGTGATCTGTGGAAGGGTTCGGGGCCTCACTGCACGTGCACAAAAATTACCTGCAGATACATGAATAAGTACAAGATACACGCACACACCCCGCACGCTACCCTATGCATCAGTACGCACCCTCATCACCTATTCAGGCATGGCAGATTAAAAGGAACCTGAAGCTGTCAGTACAATGAGAGTATACATGCCCCCGTGCATGAAACCAACCCCACGCATTTACACTGAGCTCACAGTGCAGCCCATTAATTCATCTGCCAATGCACATCTGTACTAATTACCAGGAAGTCTGCGTATGTTCATGCAGCCACCATCAGCAATTTACACCCGGCTACATGTTTAAATTATGTGCTGCAAACTATCACCTCCCTCCTTCCAGTATTCCCGTCAACCCTCCGATTTTTATCAAAACTTCCTGAAGTACGACGCTATTCCTAGCATCAATACGCTGCCGCAGTTTACCTTCTGATTGAAGTGCAGCGTCACTTGTAAGGCAAAGACCTAGTGAAGATTCAACAGGCAGGTCTGGTGTACAACATCCCTCTAATGAACCCTCCAGATAACAGTGCATGATAGGAAACAGATGTGCTCCAATTGTTCAATTAACCCCCCTGGTCCTTTGATGGTCTCAATATCTCAGCATGCTCAGCCGTAACTATCTGCAAAGCAGGACCCAGGGAGACATGGGGGGACAGCGAATGATACAAAAGAGGAAAAAAAAAAAAAAGGATGAAAGACTTCTTTTTACACACTAAGACAAAGAAGCAAAGCTGAAACGCTACGACACCAGAGAGCTGCACACATTATTTATCAGCTTCTGAAGGCCACCGCAGACACATTTACTCAGTGTGTCATGAAGAAACATTTTTCCCCTGCCAGCGGAATCACCTCATATCAGCGCCTTTCCCTGTAACAGAGAGTTTCCCTCGGCAGTGTAATAAGATTGTGTCCCTGCATCCCTACCAACCATGATTAAGGTATTTTTCAATGTTAAATTCCATTATTGATGCATAAGCTGTCAAGAATAGTGAATTAGTTGCAGTGAAATTGGTTAGACTTCTGACTGCTGTTCCTGAGGTGTGCCATTGTAATAGCTTGTATGAAACAGCAATAAGACATCCTATTTCTCATTTCACAAGTGTAAAAATTGCATTACACTTCTAAGATAACAGCCAAAATGTTTTGAAGGGACAATTAATGCAGGGCATGGGAGTCCTAGCCAAGAGTACAGCAATTAAGGCTTAGCGTTTGCTTTTTGAGCTCTATTTGTCACATTTCAAATAAATAAAATGGACTCAAGTGTGAACAAATGGAGATGGACTGGCACAGAGATAAAACTGTAACATAACAAATGGCATTGTTCAGGGAAGCAGGAGAGTCCAAAAAAACCAAACAAAAAACTGACAAAACACAAAAGCTAAGAAATCCAAAAGGGAGGGAGGCAACAGGAAAGAAAGGACACTGAGGGAGGTGAGGGAGTGGAGTACCCGAAGAACCTGACAGAGGCTGAGGAAGAACCACAGACTGTATATAAAAGATGCACTTTGTTATGATCGCGCCACCGGTTGGCTTTTGGACTCAGCATTTTGAAACCTCAACGTTAATGTTCTGGCCATCGCCATGTTAGTTAGTTTGGAGCCAGAATCATGTTTGGAGAGGGAGGAGGGGGTGGAGTGCTAACCTTTTGGCTGATGCTATTGGCTAATTGTTGCCTGGTTAGCAGTCTGTGTCCATGAAACCCAGATTTCCCTCTTCCCAGCCACCTCCTCCAACTTATCCTCGGGAACACCAAGGCATTCCCAGGCCAATATGATATGGACAAGCGCTAAATTTACAGGGGGGAAAGGGGGGTTATGAGCCCCCCTCCCAATAATCTGATTCAATCACTATAACCCCCCCAATAAAGTCACATCATTTCAATTTACAAAAGCATCTTACATGAATAACATGTTCATTTTCTTTATTCATTATCAATTTTGGGTAAAATACTAGCCTGTTTAATCATTTGGTAATGTAACCCCCCCCTCCCCTCCCCCTCCCCACAAAAACTTGGTAGCACCCAACCCGCTTTCTCTACCAAGCAGCGGCGTTCACCGTTTGCTACACAGCTGCAACTGTCTTGTTGTCTTTAGGTAATTTTGACCTGATTTCAAATTTTACAGTGTCATATATGCACATTTAAGCATAATTTCTGAAAATGACATGAAGGGTTTTAGTCTGCTCTTGTTTCATTACTAATGGCTGTATTTGTGGACTGTTGCAGCGCCAGGTGGGCGCTAGGGGGTGCTATGAGGTCCCCCTGGAAAAGTCATAGCACCCCCAAGAAAATATCTTGTGTCTGTGTGTGTTGAGAACTGAAAGAACTAATGATCCTTCATACCCCCCCCCAGCAACTGCAGAAAGATATTTCTGGAGCCGCCACTGTTTGTGGAATTGTGTCATAATTTCTCCTAGCCAAATTTTAGTGCACCAGGTAAATACATACACTTGGAAAATTGAGAAATTTAGGTGTGTCATATAATAGATTGTAAAAGTGTAAAATATTTATTGCTGTTGGAAGAAATGTGAAAAATGTAAGCCTTTTCTTAACTATTGAAGGTGCAGAGTAAATACAAAGAAAGTTAAACAAATACACAGTAAAAGCATTACAATGTATTTCTAACATGGTTAACCCAAAATCTCTTGAATTGTTGCTAGATTTAGCGGCTTTTCAGACCCTGCTAGCGACTTTTTTTCCAAAAAGTGAGTAGCGACAAATTTAGTGACTTTTTCCGGTGAAGTTGGCGACTTTTGGAGAGTTTTGGAAACCTGAAATCCTCCGCTGTCGCCACGTTTTTGTGTACACACAGCCTTCGCACTGCGTCCGTTTGTAGGCTTTGGCATCGCCCGGACCCCCAAGAATGCCGTACTGTAATTCACCTGACCTTAGTAGTGGAAGTGGGTCTTTTTCGTGTGTTCGTGATGCAGCCGGTGGGTATGTACATTGATCAGGTGTACATACCCGTTGCTGTGATACGTCAGTGCATATGTCCATGTATGACGTCACTGCAGACTGAAGGGTGGAAGTTTGTTCATGCAGTCTGTTTACATGTTCTGTTATTTGCACAGAGTACTAGATGTACAGGAGTACACACAGGAGGAAGCACTTTGATGATGTCTACTTCACCGCAGACTGGCTCTGTAAAGAATCAGTCAGCCTTTTGCTATTTTCGCTCTGGATCTTTTCTATTTACATTTTAATAGCACAGCTGTGAGTCTTTTGTTACGGAGGAGAAAAAGCATTCATTTATTTGAGGAGCATTATTATTTAAACATGCCAATAGTTTATTTTTGAGCAGTTTCTCATGTACATCTACAGCTGAATGTTAATAAAAGTGTCCGTGTGACATATGGGACATGCAGCTTTGACTCAGAAGGGCCTTTTTTGTTTATGCCTTTGGGAAGAAAAAATATCGAGATATTCCTTTTGGTCCACATGCCCAAGGAGGGCTTATGGCCAAATCAAACATATGGATGCAACCACTGTAGTGACCCAGTGTTCTTCTACAACAAGAAGGGCAGGAAAAGGCACGAAGGAAGGAAGCAGAAACACAGACAGCTTCACGAGGACCAGATTTTCAAAATAAAGCAGGAACTTGACTGAGAGAAAGACGACGAATAACTCGCACAGATGGAACAGATGCAGAGGAAGAACCGGCACTCAATAACTCAAGGACTGCAGCAGAAACCAGAAGGTATGAACTGACTGTCAGGTGTGCAGAAAACTTTACAAGGAAACACTGCAAAAAAAAAGAGAAAGAAGAAGAAAAAGTATGATATGGGTGTGACCCCACATGACATCAAATGCATCATCCTCCATTCTGTGCTGTGTAATTATCTTAAGCTGAGACCTGCTGCGGTCGAGCATCGTGTGACAACTTTCTCTATCATGTTCACATTACATCAAATTGTCTCAGCCCATAAAACATGAAATGAGCACACAGCTGATGATATCCATTTGCTTTCATTATCTTGCAATGCAAGATGAAGACCAGCTAAATTATAAAGGGAAGGAAAGTTCACCCAAGGCATGTAATCACTGCCAGTGACTCTCTCTTTCTTACTTGTAGAATCACTCCCATTTCATAAATGCTCTGCACAGGAGTGCTCCTTATCTACATTTAATTATGCACCATAAAAATAATAGGATTCGAACTATAAGCACTTCAGATTGTCGATGACTTGAATACAATGTTGTCTTTGTGATGCTTCACATGCTGTTGGCTTGTCAGCAGGTAAACAAAGGTGTTTCTAAAAGTTTACTCAATGTTCTTCTAAACTACAGAAGAAAGGATTAGAGAAGGCTCAGATAAATATTTGTGCTATTAGAAATGAGTTACATGAAATCACAGAAATATGATTATCAGATAACATACGAATCTGAGGGATATCCGTCTTGATTCTAGACATGCAGAATTAACAGTACGAGGCTGCAGTGTCTTCAGAGAGGACAGGAATGCACGTTGTGGTGGGACTGAGACCCAGAAACGAGTTAAGCCCAGAGATGAAATATTATGGTTGCACGTTTTATGGTTACTACTATAGACAAACAAGCACAAATATTCTGCTTCTTGATACAGTTTGTGACATGTTAGATCAGGTCAGCATATGCATGGTGGAGATGTAGTGATAGTAATTTAACTGCAGAGGTGAGAAAACAAAAGTATGGCCAGCAACAGGATCAAATGTTCTTGAGAGCTGTTACAGAGATTTCGGGATGTCAGTCAGACGTTTTTTTTTCCTGAAAAACTCACAAATTTTCATGATTTATTTATGCCAGTATTTGAAAAACATGCACCACTGAAGACGTTTACTGTCAGAAATGTCAGAACAACATGGCTGGATGGAGCGCTGAGGGAGTGCATGGTGGAGACACAATCAGGCAAAATCATCAGCCAGCAAATCTGAGTATGAATCAGATTGGCAAAATAGTAAATTAAGGAAATATGTTGCTAAGTTAAATAGAAAAAGAAAATCACCCCACCTCTCACCCTATGGCAGACTGGGATTAACTATATACACCCATAATGTGAATTGAGTAAGTGGAGGAGGAATGGAGAACACATAGATAGACTTATAGATTATACAAATATATATTATGTATGTATATATATATATATATATATATATATATATATATATATATATATATATATATATATATATATATATATATATATATATATATATATATATATATGTATATTTAGTTAAAAGATGGGCATAACTTGACAGTGTCATGGTGATTATTGCGGCAGTAGTCAATATTCCTTTGATACAAAGGATCAGATTAAAGAATATTTGTTGTTGTGGGTGTGAGAAACACTGTAACAATGTAGTTGAATGCTTCAAGCTGTTTAACTCTAAAACAACTACTTTAGTCTTTACTTGTATTTATAGGAAATATTATTGTTGCAAAGACTCCAAATTATTTTGTACAAAAATGTATATTTCAGTGTAGGCAGATGTGATTATTCTGCCTGGCAGGCTGCAGGAGGACATATTTTATTGCCCACAGCAGAGAATTCAATTCAGCAATTTTGTATCAGGATATAAAAGGAATGGCATTCATCCCAAAACAGATGAGAAAAGTTTAAAAAACTTTTAAAAATATTTTTATCTATGTGCTGTGACAGGTAGAAACTGTTGATATGAGTTTGGATCACTGTGTGTGTGTGTGTGTGTGTGTGCGGTTATAATGCATGTTTAATTTAAATGTCATGTTACATTATATGATGTGATGCTATGTTATGTTATGTAGTGTCACAGTGCTTAACCTGATATGGCGAACAATTTGTGTTGTAAAGAGTTGTTTTGTTGTGATTTCATGTATCTGTGTGTTGGTTGTTGTGCTGCACTGTCAAAATGTAAGGATTTGTGACCCCAGAAAAAAATAGCTGCTGCATTGCTGCAGCTAATATTAATAAACTAAACTGAACTCACGTGACAGCTGAAGAGCTTTGAACTACGCTCACTTGTTACACACAGTGAAAGAGCTACACAAGGACAAAGGCAGGCACAGTGAATATAGGAGCCCTTTATACAAACTGTTGGATAGAAATCTGAAGATGTGCATTTCAGGCTGTGTATAGTGATGTGCACAGCGAGGCCCCAGACACATCTGGTTTTATTATTCAGCAGATACAATGCTTACATGGTGTACCTGACTGCATTCACATTTAATCAGATTACCACTAATTAACTGAAGTATGGCAAACATGGACATGCGTTGTCGGAGCACTGGCTGGTTTGTGTGGCTCTGGGGCACAATATAATAAAGCTGCTATGTTTAGCCTGCTGTGCCCACTTAATAGCAAATTAAAGCCATCCGGGGCACATCTGTCATGAATGAGCAGTAGCTGTACGAGTAAAACTGAACCGAAGCTAAAATAACTGACACTTTTTTTGCTGCTCACTGGCAGTGAACACGAGACATTTAAAGAAATGTGGCGGCAAACAACTCACATTAGCAACATGGGTAGAAACTGAAGGTGTGTTTCTGTCAACCTAATATGTTCAATATTCATCCGCCTTTGACCCTGTTTGGTCTCTCTTGTGGAAAATGTCTGTTTATATCCGCTGACACCCCCCCCCGCTGTATGTTAGCTGTTACCAGCTAGTTGCTGAATGTGCCGTTTTTCCGTTTGCTGCCGAGCAGGAGACGCACGGCAGTCACCGCGAAGGTGTTTCAGTCAGAAGCAGTCGCTGCGGTGGAAGCAACATCAACACAGTTTTTTTTTTTCTGTGCATAAACTCAGAACAATAAGCTCAGCAATGCTAAGAAGCTAAGCAGTAATGCAAACAGTACTTTCTTGTACCGAGTTTCCAAAAGTGTTCATAAATCTTTCGTTGAAGTTAATATTTCTGAAGCCATCAGAGCTGATGGTCAGCGGCTGCAACGTTAAGTCGTGTGTTGTGTTCAGGAGACATTTAGCTTCCTTTTTGCTGCGCGCCGCCTTTAGCGGTTGCTTTTAGCATTTGTCATTAGCATCTAGCACCAGACGGATGAGATAATTTAAAATATTTTTGTCTATACAAAATATACTGTGTTAACACATTATGGGTTTTAGAGCAGTAACTCCAACACTTATGTAAAAGAACCTATCATTTGTAGGGTAAAACAGGAAGCCTGTTTGATTTGTCATTTTGCAGATATGGAGGCTGCAGAAGGTTCTCTGTGGTTGCCTGAATTTTTTGCTTTTCTGATTATCTGACAGCAACATGGCCCCATATAAGAGCAAATGTTGAATATTTAAGGCTTTTAATGTTATTATCTACTGAGTAAAAACCTTTTTCTGGGATGGATTTTCTGGGTACTAGTCTGCCATAAAATTTATTCATTATTTTTTTTATTTATGCATACAAAACAAAACTAAAGCAAAAAGCAGGTGAAACGGGGGATGCTGGGGATTCTGCACAGGAAATTATGAGCGTCAGACACTTCATTTCCTTCATTTTAGTGGATATTTAGATGATTTCCATCTTGCTTTCTTTCTCTAAAGGAAAACAGAAAAACCTGAGCAAGCAAAAAGAAAAGCACCTCTTGAGATTGAAAGTCTCCCGGGCCGGACAAACCTGGAAGTTTTTCAGGAAGAATTCTGATCACTGTCAGAACTTTTTGCACACTCAAAAATCACATTTGTGCTTTGGCTTGATTTCAGAGAGATTATAAAACAGAGAAGAGACATCGGACCTCTTCCTCCTTTATCTTACCGACCTGTCTGTCTGCACAGCTGTGCAGCTGCTGACAGAGATCACAACACAGTCTGTGTGAAAATGTGTTTAAAATAAAGACACACACAATAATATTTAACCCGAAAGATGAAGGGGCTGCATGAACTCATGACTGATGATAAAATGTTACCAGTTAGAGACAATATGAAACACTTACACGTGTATGTGCTATATTTAGTGCACACACAGTGTCTCCTTTTACTTTATTTGCCTGCTTTATGCCGCTTTGTTGTTTTTCACAGTCCTGTCAGTCCCGCAAACCTTCCCGCAGACTTAAAGAATATTAATAATGATGCCGATGCTGTCACAGCTGATTATGTCACAGCATAATATTTGTGTGCCTCGGCCACCCCTTTCAGATTGCCCTGCAGCCGCCCCTGGTCACCAGCCAGCACCGGTCATTTGTGCACATACCTACCTACATACCGCGCCGCGCGAGGCACATACAGTACTGTCTGATGCGGTCGCGCGCTTCCACCGCACGCCGAACAAAGAGCGGAAACACTGCGCTTTCCGCGCTGTACAGTTGCACCTGCAGGAGGGCTCGCTTTGCTTCTTTCCTCGGCTGTTTTGTCTCACTTGGATAGGAGGACAGTTTGTGTCTGTGTCCCAAGATGAACCAAACCGCCACCGTATCGCATCAAGTGAAATGCCAGTCTACAAAGACCATCAAGGTGAGTTTTATGGATTCTTCTTCTTCGCTGTGATGAACTTATTGGTGATTTATTGAACTGTGCGTCAGCAGAAGCTCTGTGACAGCTCCAAACTTCAGTGCGGTTTTGGTGCGCGGGGATGCGCATTGACGCACAGCGCTTTGGAGATGGTTAGGGGACAGGTGCGTGTGCGTCCGCGTTATAGCAACATAAAGTTCAGTAAAGGTTTCTCTCTGAGACAGTCAGATAGAAAAGCCACAAAGCTACCGGACTCCTGTGGCCGGGTTTGCGTTGGATGAAGAGTCACATATTGGCGCAGTGGCGAGATTTCATTCATGTCACGTGGTGCTTCTTATTATTATATTATCTGTATGTGCTGACAGCAAATTAGAGGGTCTCCCTTCAGACTTCAAGGGGGTCGGGTGGATAAAAACGTGAAAATTTGTGTCTTTGAAGGTGCTTAACTTTACCTGTGCACGGTCTCAGAGGATCGTCCTGATTCCCGACCTGTTGTCAGGATAAACAAATTGAATTTAAAACCTTCTGCAAGGAGGGAGGAAGAAGTGCGTGCTCCTAAAGGTGAAATGAAGAGGGGATGAAGGAGGGAGAGAGAGAGCGGATAGCGTCGTTTTCTTTTCCAGTCACGATCGAGAACCGTCTTTGCTCGGCGGCATCCGCATTGTCTTCGTATAGCGCACCTAAATCTGGGTTGAAGGAGTGTGTGTCTGTGTGTGTGTGTGTGTGTGTGTGTGTGTGTGTGTTGCTTCTCATGCAGCGTGTGTGCGCGCGCCTGAGTTTGTGTGTGACTCAACAGCTCGGTATCGATTTTGCCGCGGGTTCTGCATCACTTTTCAACCTCGAAGTCCCACCAGAGAAATTTAGCTTGGGGCAAGTGTATCGATCCTCCTTCCTACTGTCCCGAAGGCGAGCAATTTAAGAACACAAGGCCGAGTGTTTGGAATTACTTAGGTTCAACTCCTGAATGAAACATTTTGTTAAAAATAAATAAATAAACTGGTTAATTGGCTCCGTGATGCTGTTTTCTTGAAGTAGCTGAGCAGTCTCAGGCAGCCATCACACACACTGTAGCCGTGCGTGTGCACCTGGCGCCGTTTCCTTCTCTGGGACTGTTGAGCTGAAGCCAACTCTTTGTGTGTCAGGTGGCTTTGTGGTGCTGATGGAGCTCAGTGCAGGATGCTCGATAAAAGCTACTGTGCTGTGTTTAAAATGAGGCTGCTGCTGGCACATTTTTACCTATGTTTTGAAGGAAGGGCATTATAGGATGCACCCTGCTGAGTTCAGCACTGCTCAAAAGTAAAAAATAAAGCACTTTAGTTCCTTTAGTTTGAAATGTTCCTCCAAGAGTTTTAACTGTGTATTTGTTGTTGTTTTTTTTTAATGTTTTCCCATTTTTCCACACCAGAGGGTGTGCCTAAAATGTTTTTGGATGTGTGCTACTGTTCTTATAAAGGTGCTTATTTTAAATGCGTGCATTTAAAACAAATTTGAGAAGTTTTTAAACTAATTTATCAAAAAATGTTAAGAAAAAAATTCACAATGAATTTGTGTCCCTAACATCTTTATATTGTGCTGAACAGGCATCAGTGGAAGTTGATCAAGGTCTGGGCTCTACTTCCATGTAATACCACTGTGTACCACAAGATGGTACAGTGAGCCATCATATGTTTATTTGACCAAAAGGTTGCATTTCTTAAGTCAAATGTTAAAGGTACGTTTTTAAACTTTAACTACAACTTCCGCCACCAGGGGCATTATCGCACTGGTGGGTGTGTCTAAAATGTTTTCGGACGTGTGTGTTTTTTTTTTTTTTTAGCTTTATCTCCATTTCATCAAGACGTGTCTCCTTTTCTCAGACCAGGGTTGTAAAATAGCATGTGTTAATTTTCCTTGTTAAACACAGGCTAGAGAAACTTGCTGCACCATCTAGTGGCACATACTGGTATTGCGGGAAAGTAAAGCCTGGCTCTAATTCAACTTCTTTTGGTATCTCTTCAACACACACACACACACACACACACACACACACACACACACACACACACACACACACACACACACACGTGTTTTGGATGTACAAGTCAAAACAGTCCTACATTCATTTACAATAAGTACCATTCAAAGAAACTGGATTACTTGAACCTGAGTCTTGTTTGTCTGTAGACTTGTCCACACACCAGATTCAGTGCAGAGAGCTTGGAAAACTGAGGAATCACCGCATGCTACGAGCCAAATGGTTGAAACCCGGTGCATGGAGCTGAAAATGTCACCACTTTACCAAAGCTCAGCAATGAACTCGCTGAAACAGTGGATCAGATGTGAGCAGTGTGGCTGGAAAGGCCAGTTCATGCTGCAGGCTGCAGACTGACACATGGACACTGGACTTGCATTCATACCACAATGGGAGCGTTTTGTGTGTGTGTGTGTGTGTGTGTGTACACGTTCCACACATGCACACTAGAAAGCATGGCGGCCAGTAAGAGCTGTTTTGTTTTGCTGAACACAGAAAAAGGAAACCATGTAAGCAGTCTGCAAGTTACAGAAATATGCTTGTTGTCCTAGATCGCACAATGAGACACTTCAGCATGAGAAGGGGTTTGTTGCCTTACTGGCCATCAAAGGCAGCTAAAACTGCTGCTGAGATGATTGTCTGCAAACCAATTAATGAGAGTTTGCAAGAAATGATTCAGAATACACTGACCAGCATGACATGTCATCCTTTTGATGGTATTGTTCAAGGAAATAACACAAAAGAAAGATAAGGGCTTGAAAGTGCATTTTCAAAGCACCACAGTGGCACAGAGAGATGGCTCGAGATAGTAGCACTGTGATATACCTTTGACATGCCAAAATCAGAAAAGCAGAAGCGTATTAGTGATAACTCTGCACACATGTGGAATACAGCACATACACCAGTTTATTTTTTTGGCGTGCTTTCTATAATGACAGTCTGCAACGCCGTGTTGGGTTGCATCTTGGTCTCTCTGTGTGGAGTTTGCATGTTCTCCCTGTGTCTGCGTGGGTTTCCTCTGGGTACTCTGGTTTCCTCCCACAGTCCAAAGACATGCACTTACTGGGGTTATGTTAATGGGTGATTCTAAATTGCCCATTGGTGTGAATGGTTGTCTGTCTCTCTGTGTTAGCCCCGCGACAGGCTGGTGACCTGTACAGGTGTACCCTGTCTCTCGCCATATGATAGCTGGGATAGGCTCCAGCCGCCCCGTGACCCTGAACAGGATAAGCGGAAGAGGATGGATGGATGGATGGATGGATGGATCTGCCTGTTGTTCCTGTGAAGCTGGTTGGGGTGGATGTTCAGGGGCATTTCCAAGATTTTTTGCAGCAGGGTTCTCAGGCTAAGAACAAAGCAGGGGAGCGTCAGGAAATGAGAATATTGGATCATAAGTAAACGCAGCGTAGAAAATACTAGGTGTGATTTTCAAGCTCATGTTGCCAAATTAGGGTGGAGTCTGGGGTCAGTGCCACCCCATGTACTCCATCTGAAGACAGCGCTGTGGCACAAACACGCCTGCCTTTAAGACACCACTGCAAGAGGTAAACATAATTCTGGGTTTGCACAAAAGCAGTGTGTGGTTGGTTGTTTGGGGGGGGGGTGCTCTCGTCTCCACAGAACCCTCTAACATTTGTTAGATGGTGAAATTTAGATGTGCCAGCCCTTTAAGTCTGGGCTATAAATACACACTATGATGTTTACAATCACAGTGTCGCACACATGCAAATGCACACTCCAGACAGAGTACTTAGCAACATGACTATAAGCCTTTTTCTGTCTGCATCCCAGCTTAGTTTAGGAAAAAAATCCCCTACCTGTATCTGTGGGCAGCCAATTAGACTTATCCTTTCAGTTTGAACACATTAAGAGGTTTAATACCAGAGTGTCACAACATAGCTCCACTCAAATCAGGCATTTTATTCACTCACACGGCCAGCCGCACCGGAGCCAGCCATCCTTTCCATTTGGCTTCAAGTATCCACAAACTGTCAGTAGGACTGGGGGGGGGGATCATTTAGGAGTCACTGACTGATTTGAACCAATCAGGATTGATGAATATAATCAGAAGGGCAGCTGGTTTTTAAACAGACAGGGCAGGCGCTCAGTTCCCTTTAATTTATTCAGACTGAAATATGGTCCGAACGGAAGGAAACATCTAATGTTTAATTTATGCCTCCACAACGGCGTCCATTTGTGGAGAGACTGCAGAGAGGGGATTTCAACCACCGCAAACATGCTCCTGTGCAGTCCTCAACGTGATGACGCTGCGTGTCGTTGAATGCTGATTGGTTGACAAGTGGACTGGAACAGGGAAGGGTGTGACAGTTCATCAGGAACGGGACAAGAGCCACAAAAAAAAGAAAATGGCTGCAGTGGACACTTCTCATTGTTTTTGACACTTCAGCTCTTTGTATGTTTCATCTTTGCTCTTTTTCACTGATGGATGAACAACAGCACGAGACCAGCGGTGCCACATATTGTTGACACTGCCCCCATATGACCACAGATGGCTCTGCAGGTAGAAGCAGTCCACGCAGAACCATAATTTCTTCATTACTCGAGCTGCTGTAAGAAGGATTCGTTGTCTTGCTTCAGCTGATTCACTGACAGACAGCGAAGAAAAATCTGGGGAAGTACCATAAATCAACAGGTGGCGCTGCCTGCCCCGAGAAGTGCACAATTTTATACTTTTAATGAACTTCCAATGCACAACAACAGAAGGGACAAACTTTAACTTTGGAATGAAACAGATTTTAAAACACGGAGTGCTCCTGTCTGACTCTGGGCATGCAGAGGGCCAACATCTTTGCAATGAGTGGATTATGAATGTTAACAGAAAGGATTTTGTTCCTCCAGCGACATAGGTGGATGGATTTTGCTCCTAATACCAACAGCAAAGAAGATTTTGGTTAATAGCGGTCAGTCTAGCATTTTATTGTAATCAGCTAGGTAAATATGTTTCCTGTATGAGTAGCATACACGTACCATACCTCATACCTCTGCTTCGCACACGTTTTATCCAGCGCTCCGGCTCAGCTGGTAAATGTGCGGGCTCTTCCTTGTGTTGTAAATGTATTGATATAATGATGAATCAAAGAACAAGACACTCTCAAAATAAATGTCACGTCTCTGAACAAGGAGCACATATCAAGATGCCAAAGTTCTACAGGAGCCGACGTGCTGGGCTAAGATTATTTTTGCGTTGTCGTACAGTGACAATAAACAGAGCTTGATGAGAATATTCTGCCTGCTCTTCTGTTGCCTGGAGAGCTGCTGTGTGCTAATTCCCTGATGGTTTGCAGGAGAGTCCGATTCCTGAACCAGCACCTTTCTCTTTCCACGTGCTCCCTTTCTTTGTTTCTTTGGGAGAATCCGAGCTGAGGCTGCATTTACGCTCTGTATTGTTTAAAATCGCAGCACATTAGAGCAGCGGTGAACAAGAGCCCGGAGTGTCAGACACCCTGAAGCATCTGCTGCAGATCACCTCTCAATGAACCTGTCTTAGTAATCAGTGAAACAAGCAGGGATCATAGACAGGATTAAGTACTCCAGAACTCATCTGTGTTGTGCAAACCCCTCCATCTAATCTCTCCATGTCTGACCCCTGTCGTGTGGCACCGAGGTCTTAACGGCTTTTTATTATCCTCTTAAATGTGCCCTCTTCGCATCATAGCTGCGTCCTTATGCCACAAGCCAAGATAAGAAATCCAATTAGGAATGAAGCGGCAGATTTTCCGTGGGCCTTAGATCCCGGGGCCTCTCTGAGGCATGGCTGGCTTAAAGCTCGTGCCATCAGCGGTCCTTGGAAGTGTCAGGTCCACCCACATGCAGACTGCAGCTATAAACTGGGATTGTCGGAGGCAGGAAGCTGTGTCAGTGCTCCCCTCCTGCCACATACATCAGTGCACAAGGTCGTTAAAAAAAAGAAGGTGCTATATTTCTCAGGCTGTGCTGCAAAGTTGTGGACTTGAACCGGCTTCACTCAGTGGGGATCTCGACAGAAAGTTTGGGTAAGAGTGACAGATTTAAGTAAGTGCCAAAGGACCGAGTCTCCTTCTCTGAAATCCCAATTTTAGGATACTGTTTCATGATGACAAGATAAAGTAGATCTGAGTGTGAGTGTGCAGCTGTGTCTGACACCCACTACCTTCAAGCCATTTATAGTCCCATCACTTATGGCTCTTGAGTGACAAAAAGCCTTAAAATTAAAGTGACACGAGTCTTTAAGATGTGGGCACAACAGAGGCTGCAAGAAAACAAGAGTCTGCTCTTGTTCTGAAACAAATATCGAAATGAAATAAGAAAAACTGGGAGACACCATTTGAATGTTGAGGATCACAGCCTGATCCGGCTTCAGATATCCTTCGAGGTCCAGGGAACTTACAGACAGACTCTTCTTTTCCATGTGCACATTTGGCCACAGATGGTTTCTCAGACTAAAATATCTGATCAGTGAAAACACAGTACTGTGTAAAAGTCTTGAGCCACCCCACATTTCTTTATATTTTTCTAGTAAAATGGGAAATAGGTGCAGCAGCTTATTGAAATGGAAATCCAGTCCATAAGGCAAAAACACCTTTCTCCTTCAGCACAGTCTGAACTCTCTGAGGCAGCTTCCTGTCATTTCTATAGGCAGTCTGCAGGAACAGCTCTCCAGGCCTCTTGAAGGACACTCAGAGCTCTTCTTTGGATGTTTCTGCCTTTGGCTCCGTTCTCAGTCAGAATGATGCTGCAGGATGTCGTCCCCATGTTGCCACTGATTTTCAGTCCACTTGCATTGTGGCAGACCTCAGCGTTTCCTCTCTGTTTCCCTTCCATAAGAATGGCTTCCTGATAGCTGCCCTTCCACTGAGAACATTTCTGATGAGGCTTCAGTGAACAGCACATGGATCAGCCGAAGGTCCAGATGCATCTCTCGGGCCCTGTTTCGGGTCTTTGCTGGATTATTTCCACGACTTTCAGATACTTCTGATCTGCTGTAGATAGAAGGTAGAGAGGATAAAGAAGTGGGAACAGATTATTACTCGCAGCCTGTTTCCATTAACAAAGAGCCCAAAGATACAGCTTATAGTGGTTCACTGCTAAGTTGTCTCATGTGTAGATCCAACACTGGTTCATCCTTTGAGTTAGGAGCCTTTTAATGCTGGAGTGATACAAACAAACAAACCATCCCTGTGAAAACGGTCAGGCGTAAGGAGTGGACTGAATGTGAGCGGGGAAAGCAGCCACTGCCCAAAGAATAACAAAGACGGCCTTCAGGAAGCTGGAGAACTTTTACTGAAGGCCAATTTAAAAAGTCGGAGATGGCCTGGCTCCTCGGGAGCACGATATAAAGAAATGCGGGGTAGCTCCAAACGTTTGCACAGTACTGCACATTCCCATCGCATCGCCTGGTCTGTATTTGACCGGGCTGCCTCTTTAGAGAGTTAATTTCATTGCGGTTCAGCCGTATTTATCGACTGCAAATTGCAATGATGAGTCTCGTCTCAAAAAAATCATTATTTGGAACGCCACCCCAGTGATATTAAATCAGTTGCTCTGCATTACGCTGGACGAGTGGAGGGAAAAAAAATTGCTCAGGATAGTCTGTCACTGCCTGTTCTCAAAATAGAGCTTTGTTTTCCCCTCTGCAGATATATTGGGAGTTTAAACTGTGACGTGCTTTGATCAGCTCACACAGCGCCCTGTGTTTCAGATCAAGTATTTTGACAGGTTTTTCTCTTGCAGCTGAAGTGAAAGCCACTCTGATTTTAAAGATAAGTAATGAGGACGATGATGAGACGCTGAGCTGCAATCGAGTCTTTCTCCCGACGTGTCCGTTGAACTGTTTACCATCAGTCTTGTCCATCTTTCATAGTGTCTGTCTTCCATGTGAAAAGCCAACTCCCAGCAGATATTTCATTCATTCAACGGTTCAAAGGACACTCTTAGTTTCTCTGTGTTGCATATGCCTGGAGCTTTGTTTGCAGTCACTCTGCCTGCAAACGGCCCCGACGGCTCTCATCTCGGTAACTCAGCGCCCCGGCCGCTCCACAACTCAGCCAGCAGGTTATTGAACCTGCGAGGCGTGCCCCTGTTCAGAAGATATATCACATAAACAGTCTTTAAAAACTGCTCAGGACCAGCTCGCCCTGCGAGTGATAGATTGCTGGAATCAGTCTCATAAGAATTATTGCATTGGCTCTTGAGTCAGTGAGTCTATAAATTACAGAGCTACGCCAGCTGATCTCAATATATTCTCCCCTCCGAGTACACCTCTCAGTCCCGAGCCCCACTGAGGAATACAGCACGTGATGGATGTGTCACTAATTTGGATGGTGGTTGAGACACGTCTGCCCCTCGTATGCATCAGAGAAATCTTGTCCCTGTAAAGATAATAACAGATATAATTAAACTCACACTCGCGGCTCCCAAAACACGAAATAAGAAGCTGGAAAACTTGTAAATGTGTAAAAGCGCGTCGCTGAGCCCGAGAGCTTTTCTTGGAGGTCACATTTTCCAAAAGAGCTCGGTGTGCTCGGTGATTAATGGTCGCAGAAATTAAATGTTTCTCTTTTGAAAACACAATCAGAAAGATTGATGAGTTCATTCATTCACAGTTTGTTCTCTGGCCTGCTTAAAGTGTGGGCTGGCATGAGAACGCAGTCCCATTTAGAGACTTCATTAAAACACAAAATTTCATGTTTAAAAAGTAATAATAATCTTCCATTATTCCTAATAATGTATTTGCGTGTGTGTGTGTGTGTGTGTGCGATGAAGTAAAGTGAGTCTGAGAGATCATCTCAGGGCCAAATAGGCTTTCCAGCGTGCTGTGCAGTCAAATTAAAAGCTGTGGATATATGAAAGTGAATCTTGAGGTGCAGTGTGACTGTAATATAATGAGCAGCAACACCCTCACTGCATGACAAATCATGCAAATCTTTCCTGTGTTAAAGATCAGCTGAAATAATAAAGAAAGTGTGTTTTTGTTGCAGTGGAGAACGGCAGGCGGGGGGGGGGGGTCATGTCTGAAGTGGAATCCATATGGTGGTAAATTCTTGTTTGATGCTGTATGGAAACTGTCCATAAGGCAGTCCGTAGGTGTTCATATCCCACAGGTGTGGTTTGCTTTATTATTTTCATCATTTGTGGTTTCTCTGTATGGGCGTACCACATGCCTTTGTCTCTGCTGCTTGTCCTGATTTTGGGAGCGATCGGTCTGACTCGGCGTTATTGTTCAGGAGGCATCAACAGGAAACAAACTCTGCGGTCAGTCCCTGAGTTAAACATCATCAGCCTGCTGTAGGACAGCATCATCAGACAGGTAAACATCACCTTTCATTGCTTTCTGTCACACGTTTCAGGTTCCAATGCTTGGTACTCATGCTAACCACGGTCACGGTTCAAAGATGGTCACAGACGGTGGGCGTGGCCACTTACAGTAGTTTTTCTATGAAAACATTTCCTGATTTGGTTGATACTGTAATTCCAGACAGGGCTGCAGTCATCTCCACTCACTTCTAAGCTCTATAACATTTTACTCACTGTTACCTTTGTAACTGCAGAAGTTTCCACTTCACTTGGCATTTAATCACATTTCCCTCACATACATCTTTTAATAATGACACATATAGGCTTTATAGAGCTTTTTTTTTTTTGACAAGGAGGAGGTTTATAGTTTCTTTCACCTGTAAGAGGAGGAGGCGGAGACCATAAGCGTCACGCTCTGTTGGCCAAAGCTCGGCGAGTGGATCAGAGGAAGGTGGGCTTTTGGAGAGGGGGGCTCAACATCAAGGCCCAGGATGAGAGAAATAAGGATTATTTTGAACGTTGAATAATGCAAGGCTAATCTAGTAGAGTTGATATGGAGCTGGAAATGAGCAGAATATTCAATCCAATCATTCTAAACTAATCACTCTGCTCATGTTAGTTTTTTCATACATGGGGTGATATGAGAACTTCACAGCTGAGGTCTTCACAGGTCCAAAGGTTTGAACCTGACCCAGAAGGGACACATGGAAAACCTACTGAAACCTGATGTGCATATATTAATTTTCAAAAAAGAGAAACCTGATCTGAGTGGGACCACAGCACAGCCAGACCCAGAACTCGAGGATAATCCTTCACACCGTGGACCAGAACAGACCCTAACACAATGAACAATGTTTTAAGAGCAAATATGAAATCCTGGAAACTAAAACAATATATTTACATATTTCAAAGACAAAATTGCCGGACCTTCCACACTAGATGGGAGAATCTTCTTTCAATACTGATGAATTATACATGAAGGCCCTCACTATGCCAGCTCATTATCCATGAAAGCAGATAATGTGGTGCATTTGCATCCACACAGGTAAACATGTTGACTGACAGACTCACAGCAGTAGAACTAGAACTCGCCTGATCTGAACTGGTGTTGGGTCGATGATCCCTGCAGGCCTCGACAGTGTTCCCTCATCAGCGCAGCTGATACTGATAGCAATATTTAAATATTTTAAAAATCTTAATTAAAAGCAAACAGAGCTGTTTTAAAGTCGTTCAGGTCTTTATCACAGCAGATATTGGCAATGTCATATCACTTAGAGGATGGCATCTTATTTGCTGGTATGGGTCAAAGGGGAAATTATCGTTCCTGTCACACTGTAGAGTTAAAAAAATAGAATTCATCATCATCTGTTATTATTCCACATGTTCCTTTTCCTTGTCAAAGCCCGATACCTAAATTACCCTGAGATGCAGAGTTCACCCACTTTGTGGCTGTTGCTGGAGCCTTAGTTTGGCCTAATTACTGTCAGGATGCTCAGAAGGTGTTATGGCAGAGTTAGGGGACGTTCTCATCCTTCCATGTGCATACGTGGAGGTGAGGACAGCAGCAGCAAGACCCCAAATCCAGAGCAGAACAGGCATCACGGACAACAGTTATGGCACTGATTAAAACAGAAATGGCATGAAAGGAGGAGCTGTGAAGGATTTTGGTTGCCAAGCGGCTTGCAGACACACAGCATAAAGCAGCTCAAGCATATATATTTAATTCATTATGTTTAGAAGATTTCTTACTTATATTGCAAACTGAGATAATATCCAATCGCAGATACATTCAGTTTTTCAAGCATCCTTTGGGGCTCGTCAGCTTTTATTATGGCAGGAAAGCTGGGAGAGAGCAGTGGGAAGACATGCAGGAAATGGCTCCGGGCAGATTCAGACCCGGGCCTGATGGCATATGGGTCACCCGCTCAGCCCAGTGACCTACAGTGGTGCCCCATAGGTTTATTTGTATTAACATTATTATAATCATTAATCTGTCTGTCAGTCAGAGTGCATCTTTGGAAACAATCAAACTCTAACTACAGTCCATCTTTGCACCACAGCGGGAAAAACCAGAAACCCAGTTTCTTTGTGGAGGTAAAAGGTGAGCAGGACAAAGTGGATTTTGTGAGCAGATGATGAAAGGCTTCTTGTCGGCCTCTGGTTGGTTTTGCTCCGCGGTGTTGATGTTGGACTTTACAGAGCTGCTGTGTTTTTGGAGTTGGGAGATAATAATTGGAGGAACAGCTGACGGAGAGAATCAGAGGAGACATTTTTTCCAAGTGAGGTCACGCCCCGGTGAAACCTCGTGCAGAGAGGAGGGAGCTCGGCACGCGGCCTCGGTTCTGGATTTTTCTTGTTAACAGTGAGATTTGATGTGTGAGAGATTTGTGCAACGCCGCTGCCACATAAACGCTGCTGCTCCAGCATCCCTGCTGTCTAATTAAAACCGTTCCTCCCCCGAGTTGATTTGATGATTTTGTTTGACCCTGTGTTTCTAAATTTTAGACACGACATAAGAGGACACATTACATTTTCTAGTGTTTTCAGTTTAAATAGGTTCATTACTAGCATATGCAAGCACACTATTCTTAATGCTCCTCCAGGATAAAAACTAATATGCAGTCAAATGGCAGCTTGTTCTCCAGGGGACTGTAGAGTGCATGTGCTCCAAAAAAAAAAAAAAAAACCCTGTTTTTTTTGTTATTTTAATGTCTCAATAAAATTGTACTTGAAGATGAGCACAGAAATAACCAACCTCACTACTGTGAGCGCATTAGCATGCCGGCCTCGTCTCCGCTTTGCTTTCCAAAAAAGACGAGTGAGAAGAAAATCTGAATGTTTTTATTCTAATCAGCAGCAGGACACTAACTGCCACGTGCGTCTGGGCTGATTTGTAGCTGCAGTGACCTCTTCTTGCACAAAGGTGGATGTCAGGTGTTTCGCAGACAGTGAGTCGGTGCAAAACAAAAATGAATGCAGGTGTGCTTCTTAGAGAACGGTGGAGGTGCCCATTGTGGTTCAAATGTTTAATATAATGCTATAAAAGCAACTTCTATTCATTATTCCCTCACCTGCAGATTTCAGCAGCCGTTTGTTTTAAGGGCATCTTCCAAGAAGTGTCTGCTGTACCCCGTTTAGTGTCTTTTAGCTGAGTGATTCCTTTTGGTGTTTTGGTTCAGCCTCATTGCTCATTGGCTGGCAGCTGAGTTGATTAAAAAAAAAATTGTATTTCCACTCCTTCTCTGGCTTTCACTTTATGCACCAAAAAATACATAAAACTTAGTTTCAAACTCTGATTGGTTAGCTTTGGGAAAACGTTGTGATTTGGGTTAAAATATGCGCCATCACAACATTAACGAGCTTAGCTAATGCATTCAGTTGTGATGCTGAGCGTTCCTGTCGTTCCATATGTTCCATGTGTTCCATGTGTTCCATATGTTCCATGTGTTCCATATGTTCCATATGTTCCATGTGTTCCATGTGTTGGGAGTCGCACTGATGTGAGTATTGCTACGACCAGTTTGTCAGTGTGCCAGTGCCAAAGGAGACCTCTGAGAACTTTCAGATGATCTGTGGATGGCCACGCCCACTGTTGGACTTTCAACCAATTCTTCTAGGATATGAAAAGATGTAATATTAACAGCATAAACCAGCGATGCTCCTCAGTAAAAACACTTTCATTTGATTGTTTCCACAAAAGAAGAAGCATGTAAGATGCTCACGGGTGAGTGCAGTTAACACCCAGGCCTGTGTTTCCCCAGGGGAAATGTTTGGGTTGAGCCATTTCCGATCCAACTGAGACAGATGAGCCTGTGAGATGCTTCCCAGCTGAACATTCCCAAAAAACCCTCACCTAGGAGGCATCCAGGAAGCATCCCGGTCAGATGCCAGAACCACCTCAGTTGGTTTCTTTCCCTCCTTGAACCCCTCCTGAAAGACTGAGTTCCTCACCCTATCTCTACAGCTGATCCCAGGCGCCTTGAGAAACTAATTTCTGCTGCCTGTTTTCGAAGCTCTGCAACAGAGGAATGCAAATGGTGACCCACGGGACCCCGATAGCCACATGAATTAGAAATACAACAGGTTTAAAACCCTGAAATGGTCGTTTGAATTACAGAAGCTGCACGGCCCTCACTGTCCTCCTCACTGTTAGCTTCATTTTCAGCTCAGAGGAGCAAAGGAGCCCCCCCCCCCCCAAACACACACACATATCTGACACACTCAACTGGAGTTCAGTGAATTTAACTAAATCCAAAACTGATTTTGAATTGAAATACGGCCAAATGTCAGGCTAACGCAGTGCCACAGGGAGCAACATTACCTACTCTGCCCGGCTTTCTAACACACACACACACACACACGAGTGTGTGTGTGTGTAACAGGTGTTACTGGCCTGGTTGTGAGCAGACCACAGCAGTCAGGCGGGGAACCATCTGTTTCACAGCTTGCCAGCAGTCTGTCCAGCGGTTTCCTGCCTCTGAACTCTGCCAGGTTTTGATGTTTGAAGCTGAGGGGGCCGTTTGTGGTGTGCATACATGAACCAAGAGGAGGGCAGACACCAAACTGGCGGTAATGATGAGGAGTTTATCTGTTGCCTGGCAGTGAAGGGACGGACCTTTCTGCTAGCTGTGATCAGGGGGGGCTGCCATGATAAAGAAAGTTAACATCCCTTTTAAATCACCACTTCACTCTTCCTGCTCTTGAGTCTGCCTCTCTTTTCATCAGATGACAGCTGTCAAACACTCTGGAGAGTAACGAGCTAAAAGACGCCTCTCATGAAATATCTGAGGCTGTTTTAGCGGCGCAGGAAATTTGTTTACCCAAAGCTTCATATTATGTTTCATGGCCCTCTTTAATGAAGTACTCTAAAGGTCTATCATTGTACAGTCACTGAGAGTGCTGAATGCTTAACTATTCCTTTTAAGCAGCATTAAAGGTCACATCGCATTCACAGGCTGGATAAGCTTTTCCTTTAAACACTCCCAGCGACACACTTACACAAAAGTTGTCACT
>JAMQGT020007816.1:0-48411 GCA_024447675.2 Pterophyllum scalare
CCTGTTGTTTTTTCTGATTTGCTTCACCTGTGTTCCCCAGCTGTTTCCTCTTGCCCCGATTGCCCTCTTGTATTCTTAAGCCTTCAGTTTTCTTCCGTTCCTCGTCGTGTCATTTCGTGGTTACCCCCAGTCGTGTTCCTCCATTGTGGTTTCTCCCTGCCATAGTCCCTTTGTGTTTCCTGGTCTCCCCGGTTCTCCCCCCTAACCTGTGTACTTCCCAGGGGGGAGTTCCTGTGTGCTTTTGTTGTCCCTGTCTATTATTAAACCTGTGTTCCCGGAGCTCTGCATTTGGGGTCCTGCCTCCTTCCTTCCCTTGCCGCAGCTTCCGACCCTGACAGTTACCACCAGTGCAACTGAAAATACAGAATAAAGAATAAAATTATGTCCAAAGTTTTTGTGAGATCATTCGTCTAGATCTCTTTTCTTATTATCATTAGCCATGAAAACATCAGTTAAACTGATTTTTCCCAAATGCCAAGGAGAGAGGATAAAAACGTTTGGGAAGTGTGAATTAGCATGTAGTATTTATGAGCACGGAAGTGAGTCCATTACACAAATATCAATAAGAGGATGGACATAATTATTGTGCATTTGTCAGCGCCTTATCAGCAGTCAGTGTTTTAAGATCCAGAAGTCAATAAAGATTAAAACTCTTAGTTTCCTTCTAATATGTGTTTAATATGATCTGAGTTCAGTTAGGAAGGGAAAAGCACCTAAATGTAGCCATAGTTTTATAGATGTAAACCAACTGAAAACATTATTATCATGCAAGCAAGAAGCAAGAACCCTCAAAGGATCTTTGAGCCTGTCAAATAAGAAAATGACCTACTTTCTCCTCATTTTGATTTTTACACAGTTTTTATTGATGCATAAGACAACACAAACAAAGTCAAGATGGTATACTTGGCTCCAGAGATTGTTAAGGAAATTGTCAAAAAATTTTTTTAGTTTAGTTGACTAAATATTGAATAAAAAAAAAGTAATAGAACAAATAGAAATATTACAGCACATTTCCAACTGCATATTTCATTCTCACACGCTAGAGCTACTAGAGCAGCTTTGCATTATTTACAATTCAAAGTAGTCCATATTTATCTTCTTTGAAACAAAGTTTAGCTCCCTTTAAGAGTTTAAGCCAGCCTTCTTCTGATTGGCTGCCCATCATAAACATCATAACTGTGCCACAAATAGTCATATTTTGAGTATCAGCTTTCACTGACATACAAAACCAATATTTGAGCTTATGATCACCTCATTAATTTAGTTATATATGCATTTCAGTAAAGGATAAGAGTGATAAGTTTACTTTCAATCACTCTTATGGGTGAATCTTCAAAAACATTGATTTCTACATTTTTAGTTTGAGAATTTGCTGAAGAGCAGCTTGACTGTTATTTTGCAACCATAATATTGTAAATAAGAGGGGCAGTAGTCTGAAGGGGGGTCTGGGGGTGGTGGTGGGGTCTGACTGTGTCTAGCCAGAGGATGTGACCTTTTCCACTGCCCAGTAAACCAGCAGCACACTGCAGATTCTGCATGGCCAGGATTGACCAGGCACCCGTCAACTTCCCTTTATCCCCGCTGAGCCCCATCCACCCCTTAATCTGCCTGATCGATGGCCCTAGGTCCTTGTCTCCAGGCAACCAAGGATGACACTAAAGCTCTCACAGTGTGTGCTTCTTTACAATCAGTCCACCACTTTGCAGATATTGGGACTGTATGAGAAGGATACTGTTGGAAAAACACTTAAAGAAAGAAAGGAGGGAATCTGTTTGAGGTGAATCTTATTTCATACAAAAACTCAGAGGAAATTGTTCTCTGGGTTGCGGCAAAGTGCTCCCGTCAGCAGGATGATGAATGATGTATTTGCACTGAATGGGAGGATAATATCATCAAGGTGGGTACAGCATGTGCAGCAGTGCCAGACTAGACACTGTTAAAGCATTGGTGGCACTTGAAAACACCTCCTGCTTCTCTCTTTTTTTTTTTGTTAAGTGTCACACCCTCTGAGGGATGGGTTCAATAGACCCAACACAGGAGAAGAAGGTAGTTTTAGGTCCTCATTCAGTTTAGGGTAATGACAGTTTGGTAATGAACACAGAAAATGCAGAAATGGAACTGATGCCCATTTTGTTGCAGACAGGATCTTTTCAGCACAGATTTAGCTCATCCTCATCCTTAACTAGTATAGTGTGGGAATATTTTCATTCATGACATGTGAGCAAGGTGTCTCAGTTGTTTTTTTTTTGTTTTTTTTTGGCTGAGGTTTTAGTGCTCACATACAACACTGCTTTAACCTCCTGTGGTGACCTTAGCAACCCACCTTGAAACGTTCATATCTATTTATAGCGACCAAAAATCTTTTTTCAGCTGTTGTCTGTCATTTATCTGTCATTTATCTTCCCATCATCTCACCATAACAGTACATATCGAAAGTTTACTATTTTCAGCTCGCCTGCTGATCAGCGCCGCGGCTGATCACTCCAACAATGCGACGATAAAAGCGGCGGCTGAAGCCTGAGGATTATACTTCTATCTCCTTCTCGTTGTTTTCTTCCACCCTCCGTCCCTGCAGAAGTGAACGCGGCTGAGGCGGCTTGTGAAGCCTGTAATTGAGTGTGTCCACCCACCGCGTTGCAGCAGAGACAGTGCAGTGAAAGGCTTCATTGTGTCAGGCACAATGGACACATACACATACACAATCACACCCTTCTCACACTCACAGAGCCACCACGTTGAAAAGCCATTAAAATGAATGCGATATGGCAGTGCAGTGTGTTGTACGGGACTTCGTGACCTGACTTTGCTACTCACGATAACCCCAGTGTCACCTTCACACTTATAAGCAATGTATCAATATGACTAAGATTTTTTTTAATATATTTCCACTCTGACCAATTAATGAGGTCATGGCGTAGAAGATGGGATATTTTACTGGTCGAGACACAACTAAAGCATGTAGGATTACTACAAAAAAGTTTTCTCTACTCTTCAACTGAGTATATTTTGTGCATGTGTGTTGTATGCTGAAGTGTGTGTGTGTGTGTGTGTGTGTGTGTGTGTATGTTGTGAAAGTGTTACTGGACATTAAGCTGTGGTTGCCATGGTTCCCTACTGCCAGGCCTTACCAAATCCAGAAAAATACAAATACACATTTTGAACTTATTCTCCAGTAAATGTGTGCTAGAATGAAATGCTTGTCACAATATTTGCTAATATGTCATAAAGACTCGTCATGCTTTTTTTATAGCCTACTACAGACGGCATTGAAGTATGTCAAGAAAAGAAATGGTGGTTTCCTGCTGATTATGCTTGTGGCTTCGTGTATGTCTGTTAGACAAGCCACACACAACAGTGAAAAATGTTTATTACGCCTGGCTCCAAAGAGCAGTCAAGAAGCGTGGAATAGATGTGTAAATGTAAAAATAGATTTGAGTTTGAGGAAACAGGCTGCCAGTATTATAGATTTGATTCTTTACTTATGGGAAATGAGTGGTACCACAATACAAAAACAATTTATTACTGAAGCATTAGTTTGTGTATCTGGTTGAGATGGAATGTAAATATTTATATAAACTTTGTATTATTGATCATATGTAAAAATGTACACTCTGCATAAATATCTAATAAGCCATTTTGGTCGAGTTGACCTGCTGTGCAAAAGATCACCTCTGAAGGCACAACCTTGAAGGAGATGGGCTACAGCAGCAGGAGCCACATTTGTCAGCTAAGAACTGAAAACTGAGGTTACAGTTCTCATGGGCTCACCAAAATTGGACAGCAGAAGATTGGAAAAACGTTGCCTGGTTCGATGAGTCTTGATTTCTGCTGTGACGTTCAGATGATAGGGTCAGCATTCGGCGTAAGCAACATGAAAGCATGGATCCATCCTTATGTAAAACCTTAATCTGCAAAGTTGGTAGAAATGGAAATTTTCTTCCAGACTCTAAAGAACTCTGAGTGAAGTAGAAATTACCCCCAACTGTGAAGCATGTTTGTGCTGTATTACAGTAAAACACCTTTAAATGCATTGTAAATGTCTTCCTTAGCGAGTCCAAGCAACTATCGCTTCTACACTGATACTTTGGCATCATTTTGGCACAAGTATATCAAAAATTTTAATAATTTCCACGAGGTTGAATTCAACCAAAGACAATCTTGGTTAAATGCACTCTCCGTGAGAGTTTTGACCCAAAACCCAAGGTTCAAAGGTAGTAGTGTGCTTTTCTCTGCAAAAAATAATGGATTCATCTGAAAAGCCATTTAATGACAGCAGTTGTCTGGCCAGTGAGAAGTTAATGACTAACCACCTGACCACTTGCAGCAATAAGTAATAAGTTGGCATTTGAAATCTGACTCAATAGTCTGGGAAGTTATACTAGGTTCAAATGTGTGATAACATCAGTATCTGTGAGTATCTGTGAGTATGCTAGGGTCTGCTTGAGTCTGAGTTATGTACATTTTTACCATCAGACAGGGAGCTTGGGGAAACATGTGGAAGTTTGTGTTCTTGCCAACTTCTTGTGACTGCACAGACTTGTTGATGTGAATCTACAGTACAATGTACCAGCTACACGTGCACCCTTCACGAGGACTTCGAAAGAAGTATAATGACTACTCATCATGGTGTCACCATGCCCGTGTCTGCAACTGAGGATATAATCCCTACCCTTCGTCTTTTTGGCTTAAACCTTAATTGTTGCCACAAATCTGAAATTACAAATTAGCAACACAGTACTTGCTGTCAAGCAACAATGACAGTCATGTGGCCCTTCACGTATGGATATGACTAGGCTTACATTTGTTTGGTGCAGCCGGCATCTTTCTAAAGTCTGGTCCTAGCAAAGACTAACTTAGCATTTCGAGTCAGGCTTGGTAAAGATTAACTGGTGCAACTGGTAAAGGGATAAAGACTACTAAAGCTTTGTAGCATTTTAGAGCCTAACAAGATATGCAACTCTTCACACTGAAAGCTGGGCCAATTAAAAGGTGCTTCTTCAAGTAGAGGGAGCTTCACTGCAGATTTTGCACTTTGGCACCATGTATGTGTTTTGGCCATTGCTAATGATCATATCAGATGACACTGACAGGTGCATATCCCAATTAAATTTACTAACACCACCATACTAGCCCTAAATATAGTGCATACAGTCCAGTGACTATCTCATTCTGCAGCACTGAATAGGATAGAGAACAGTTGATCGCACAATTATTTTAAGTGTGTAGCAGTAGCCACAGTAAGTTTAGTTCCACCTGTGTTTGCTTCATAATTACTCTCCTCTCTTTTCATCTCCTTTTGTGTTCAGCGAGCGCCAGTAGAGTCCAACCACAGAGAGGTAAACGAGGGGGAAAACGAAGAGGAAGGAAACGATGGAGTCCATATTATCAGAACAATCTGCCACTGTGGATGAGCTGGTGGAAGCATGCATCACAGCCTTTGGTTGGTTATTTAAGTTTTATTTCTTTTATATGAATAATCAATCTGCTTGTAATGTGAGTCAGTTGAAGCAAGTTGGTGCCAAAAGCGCAAACTGAAAACATTGTGATATCTTCTTAAGGATGAGTAACTCCTTTGGCTTTTTCTCATAGATAAGAAGGGCACTTTGAAGGATGCTTCCTTGGTCCGCATGTTCCTCATGATGCACCCTTGGTATATCCCTTCAACTGACTTGGCTAAGAAGCTTGTGCTCAAGTATCCTTCACCTCTGTTTTCTCCTCTGCATCAGTGATGAATGTTGTGTTTTTTTTGTGTTTTTCTAAGAATATTATCAGACTTTTTGTTGTTGTAGCTCTGAGAAGATATAAATTTGCAGCTTGGTTGCACCTTAACTTTGGTATCAGATCTCAAGAGGAAGACTCCACTGCTGAGCGCCAAACGAAAATATGCCACCTGGTCAAGTAAGAAACTTTCATTTCTAACTTCTAACTGGCTTTATTAACGATCGTTGACCTTTCCAAGTGTCATTTAGATTTCTCTTTTAATCCTTTCAAGTTTTTCTCTTCTATGCTCTTTTTCACGCCTTTGAATTTGTCGCTTTGTTTCAGTTAGTATTGAAACTATAACTAATGTCATTTTATTGTCCTATTAAATTATGGAAAGATCTGACACTTAGTGCTGGCAACAGCCTATGTCATCACCATTGCTCTCTCTCTCCCTTTATTCTTTCTTCCAGGTACTGGATTTCTGAATTTCCCGCAGAGTTCACTCTGAACCCGGAGCTGGCAGACCAGATCAAAGACTATAAAGACCTCTTGACCACCGAGGGCAACGAGAGCCAGAGTCAGCTCATTGACTTGGACAGTGTGTGAGTGAACTGGCTGCTGAATGCTGCATGTGTTGTTGACAGTTTAAATAAGTGTCCACAGATCTGCTGATGTTTGTGTCAGCATGGCCTTTTATTGCCTGTTGTTTGAAATTGCTGAGCTGTGCTATGCAGGGTCAGCAACCTGCCCTTTTCTAAGAAATGTCATTTCTATGTGGCTCAGCTTTCTTTTATTGCTCCAAGAAAATGAATTTGTGGAGCTGATTTGTGAATTTCTATGTCTGAATGTTTTTGCATAAGGGAATAGTCTTCTAAAAATAAACTCTTCAGAAATAGTGGGGAAATTGTAGTTTTCTCATATACATTTCTCAGGGCTTTTATTGTTGTGTACAGAATGTAATGCCATTGGGTAGTTTTTTTTCTTTTTTCTATCTAACAGCCCTTAAAGTGCAGCTCTAACTTTTGCAGCGGCTATAAAACTGATCCTTATATAAGCTTTTATGGTGTTGTTCCAAAAGACCTTAGAAGAGAAAATCGTGCTTTCTGTCCTCTCTCAGGCCATCGTATAAATGGAAGCGGCAGGTGACTCAGCGTGTCCCATCTGTATCCAAAAAGAGGAAAATGTCCCTGCTGTTCGATCACCTCGATTCTTGTGAACTGGCTGAACACCTGACCTACCTGGAATATAAATCCTTCTGCAAGATCCTGGTCAGTGTCTTACTATGATGTTTACGGCTCTTAAATTCTCAAGTAATTCCGTGTTTACATGATTCAAGGCTCGCTGCAGTTGCTAAGCAATAGTTGTTAAAATCAACTTTTAACTGGGGAGTAATTACATTTGTTGAGTGGAAATAGTGTTCTCTGTGACTGTTATTTCAGGAGGAAATGCAATGACTGGGTCTGTGCAGAATTAAATGCTAGAGGATTTTGTTTTTGATAATTTATTCCAGTGGGCTGGTGCACAGTGGGAACAGTGGTAATGGCCTTTCTCTCTTTGTCTTTGTGTCTCTCCTCAAATAGAATTTAACCCAGAAGGGAACAAACCAATTATTGAGCATCTAACTATGGGTACAGTTCTAATTACACAATACTACCAAAACCCCAGCGCTACGTGCAGGTCTTTGCTTTGGTGTTACTGTAGCTCAATAAACAATAAGTGTGAAGAAAATCACTTGTTCTTAATTGCGATTACATAAATAATATAGCAAATTTGTTAGATTCTATATATTGAAGACTATAAATATGTAAAATCAAGAATATATTAAAATAACAACTAGATGTGGAAGATTTAATACCCAGTGGGTTGCTTCATACTCACTCAAACTTCATCTTCTCCTCCCCACAGTGTTGTCATCTTGTTTTAATAGTGGTTAATAATCAGCAGCTGCTCAGCTGCACCCGGAAGATAAAATCTGCGCCAAACTACAGTGTGTAACGAATGTGCAACGTGCAACAAACTGAACGAACGCTAAACCTCAACAAATGTGCGCGGGGTGAGCGCAGCTGTGAGGTCGCCGTTCGAACTGTCAAATGTACAAATATATATGACTGTGGGATTTATATAAAATATTTGTATACACCACATAGATTTTGGCACTCACACTGCCAGAGGCAGCATTTATGCAAAGTTTTATCAAGATTGGCCCACTTGTCGAGGAGGAGATGGGGAACATACATACTGTACATACATGCATACATACGCTACAATCATTACTGTATGATTATTTGTCTGCTTTTTTTTGATTAACTTATATGCATGCTTCAGACTGGACTAAACCAGGCTTAATGTTTTCCATAGACTGTATTAGATGTAATGAACATGGACATATTGCTATGTGAAACACTTGAAAATGGCAAACAAGACCATAAACTAATCAGAAAGTATCTACCGAGGTCATGAATCAGATGAGAAATGGAGTAGTGTCCTCAAAGTCTGTACTGTGCAATATTTTTTTTTAAACCAAATGAGTTGGCATCTGCCTGGAAATTATGCATTTCATAATTTCATATGCGTGCCTGCCAAATCCAGCATGCAGAGCGACCTGCTGTGGTGACCCCTTGTGGCAAGGAAGTAGCTGAAAGTAGCTTTTTTAAATCGCATCTTTAAAGGGGCCTCACTGCTGAACCTCCATAAAGGGCATAATAAGACACATAAAAAACAATAATCAAAATAGTTTATGGTTGTGTACATGTGCTTGTTGCCAGATATTTTCTAATATCTAGAATCACTGTGGGATGTGAGTATATTTTACTGTATTTTAAATAAATGAAAGTTTTCAATGCCCCACTTCTCCTTCTAGTTTCAGGACTACCACAGCTTTGTGATGCATGGCTGCACGGTGGATAACCCCATCCTAGAGCGCTTCATCACGCTCTTTAACAGCGTCTCACAGTGGATCCAGCTTATGGTGCTGAGCAAGCCCACCGCCCCACAGAGAGCCACCGTTATCTCCCATTTCATCCGAGTGGCACAGGTCTGTCTGCCGCGCCTGTTACAGCTGGGAAAGCTTGGTGGTTAGGGGTTTATGGATAGAGAGAGTGATAGTGGGTGATTGCTTGGGGGCAGAGTGCTAAAGGAGGAGAAAAAGGTGAATCAGAAATAACTGTGAAAGCCAAGCGTTATAGAGGGAAGGGGAAAAGGGACCGAGGATCTCTTACGACATGCATACAAATGCAAAATATGCCATGATTTCCCATTAGGTGGCACAGCTGTAAGAAAAACAGAACATTAATTCAAAAAGGCGTTGCAGGTATGAGCATATTTATCCTTGTTTAGGCTCATTTCTAGCTAGAAATGAGCCTAAACACTCCCTTTATTTTTGAAAGGTGCAAGGTATTCCCTGGTCAGCAGAGGAGCTCTGTGTGATTCAGAGTACAAAATAATCCTTATATTTATCTCATGCTGGGCCTTGGTGCAGTCCATGACTTCATCCACTGTCTGAAACAAGCTTCATTCCCACTCCCTTTAAGTCAACTTTCTTCTGACTAGCTGCCCTTTGCAAACAGAAGAGCTTCTGTACTGCAAGCAAAGCTGTGCCTCTGAGATGACCATATTCGAAATATCCTCTCATATTTACATCACATAGAGACAAGAGTAGGGGAAAAAAAAGTAGTGTTTAACAGTCCGAGGGCAACAGATATTTAAAAAAAAAAATTAAATATTGTCTCAGTAGTTCACATATGCTACAAATAACTGACTTTTCTTTTTTGTATACATTTGTATTATTATGGTTACAGACTCTCGTCACCTCCGTGAACATGTGTTTTGAGCTTATTTAATCTGTCAAAAAAACTACAACAGACACACAAAAGGTACAGATGAATCTGACTGATAGCATTATTATTATCACAGCCCTAACTTACTCATGCTATACATACATAATAGTTAAACTTTGGCCATGTAGAATATGAGCATCAACCACTGCGACAGTACACATAAGAAAGAAAATAAACTAAAACATAATATGTTGCCTTTAAGAAAAAAAATTTACTTTTCTTGGTGGTGATGTATGTAAAACCTGCTGCAAATAAATATGCAGAAAAAAACATAGTGTGACTCTTATTCTTCAGGGTAGTGTTAGAAAGAACTCAGTAAAAGCAGAGGAATCACTGGGGACTTTGTGCAGGTAGCATGACTCACGGCTGCATATGAAATATCAGGTACAGAGATGGATGAAAGATGTGAGGGGAAACACAAACTGTGGTGAATTTTGGGCAGCGTTCAACAACATATTTCCACCCTATTTTCTCCTAAAAAATGCTTGATTAAAATTCATAGTCTATGAAAAAAAAGCAAACATGTTTATTTCAGAAGAGGTAAAATTCAGAAGAACTGCTTTTTTCTGAAGAATTTTCAGGAAGCAACCATTGGTTACTATCAACAGTGGCCAAAAACATATGTCGAGTCATGCTGAAACTTCAACGTTTTTTTCCAACTAAGGAAATACGACTGAAAGACTGTCAGCCTTTTAGACTGACTTGTATCCACCTCTTTATTTCTATAGTCATTGACTATAATGTTATGGTCATGTACAGGTCATGATGGCTCTAATATTAACCTTAACTTAATACCCACAGATTCCTGGAAAAAACTACCAGCTAGCTGCCCTATATGGTTTTCTGACCATATGTCTGGAGATTGCCATCCCTTCACTACAGACACATCCCTTTAAATAGCACCCTGGGCTTCACTGTAATTGATTTCAGTTCAGTCTGATGATATCACTTGGTTTGGTCTGCCAGATGGGCTGAGTTTTCCCACTATGTGACTACTCACTCATCTAAACTGTTAAGCGGGAGCTTCAGTCAGGCATAGAAAGCGCAGAAGAATAATTTTCATCTTAATAGCCTGCAGTGCTCTGTGAATGCATCCTCATTACTTACTGCAAGTCTGCTGTGGGATTGTTTTCATCTTTATGAGTCGCTTAGGTCTACTTCCATTCTCCATTTATTTCATCTTCAGCAGAACAGATGCCAGTCACACATAATGCGCTCTGTCAGGGTACGCCAGCAATCTAACACTCCTGCAGGAAGTCAGAGGAAGCCCAGCAGAGCTCACCCAAGTGTTTCAAATTGAACACTTAAGCTTTCTTGAGTGTTTCATGGAGTTAGATACTTTAGAGGTGAGGACAGATGCTGACAGGATGAACAACTAATGTTCAGAAGGTAGATGAATTAGTGCTTTCTGTTCTGATCTCTTCAGGATCTCTGTTTTTGTCATCTTTCTTTCCAAAGATCACCATCAAACAGTAATATCTATTGGTCGGTCAGCCTGCCATTGTGGACTTTATCGCAAACCACTACGTAGAACATTGGTGTCACTAAGACCTGTGCACCTTTAAATCTGTTATATTTGTGAGTGGGTTAATTTAAATTGATGCTAATCAAAAAGGAAAGTTTTTTTTCCTTTCTTCTAATCCACAGTGTTAAACAGTGCAATTTAGCTCAGATACTAGCTGAGGTGTAGACCCTGGATGCACAGTAGTGTGCTAGTTGGATGAATTGTGATGAGCTATGGTGACATTTTCTGTGGCGAAAACACAATGGCCTTTGTGGTTCTGAGTGAAATAGATTTCCAGCTGTTAGATGGATATTCCTGTTCCCCTCAGGATATTCTGTAATAACAATGGTGATTCCCAGACTGCTCATTCACTGCCATCACCAGAGAACCCTTTCTAATACTCATTTTAAAAGACTGGCTTCCCATTAGGTGTCACTTTATTTTTATTTGTTGCTAACTAATTATGCTAAAGCAAGATAATGCATATGTTTATCGTGCTCAGATATTACAATATTAGCACTATTATGCTAAGCATGTGAGCATTCTTGGTGTAGACTTCTTACAAAGCTAGATTAAGCAAAGGGATGCCACCCAGAGGTCGAGTTCAGTCAGTGGAAGTCCAGGAGGTGAATCACAGCAGAAAGTGGTTAGCTACAGCCACCAGTGCTGGCACACTTGTTGAACAAAGTGGCCACAACCCCTAGCCGTCAGTGTTAACAAAATCCCACTGCTGATTTTTAATAAAAATTCACCTTCCAGTTTTTATGAAAGGGGGAAATTATCCATAGAGGACAAAACAGTTCTCTTTACCACATTGTTATCATGCTTTTTAATGCTGTAAAGTCAGGCATTGTAACACGGTAGTCTATGGGGATCGGATGACTTTTAGAGCCAGCCTCAAGTGGCCATTATAGGAACTCCTGTTCTTCACACCTCACGTTGGCTTCATTTTTTTTTTTATCCTTGGTGATTGCTGCTTGATTTTGATTTTACCTCCAAAGCACTGCAGTGCCTGAGAGCATCCTCACATACAAAGCTGGCTCAGTTTTAAACAGAGTACATAACCATGGTAACCTGAGTTGCACAGCTAACCCTCTTCGTTGAAGGTTAATTTGCGCTTCTATTCAGCAGAATGAGTATGCGAACACAGAACTTGATCTGTGCAGACATTTTAATGAAGCCAGTTCTCAGAGTAACTTCACACACATGAAGTCCTTTTATCCAGTCTCTGGTGCCAGTTTGCAAACCTGTGTCCATGTGCACGGGCAAACTTTAACACAATCTGCTACATCACCTGAAAGTACAGTGCTGTGATAAATTATTTTAAGTTTTTTACATATTTATCATGCCTAAATGTTTAGCTCAAACAAATGTTAATATTAGACAAAGATAACCCAGGTGTTTTTAAAATGATTTCATTTATTAAGAGAAAAAGCTTTCCAAACTCAGCCCTGTGTGAAAAAGTAATTGACCTCCTTGATAAATCATGAATTAACTGTGATTATCCACAGTTTTTGGAAGGCTGACTGAAAGGAATTTAACCAGCCACACCCAGGCCTAATTACGGCCAGACCTGCTGAATTAAAAAAAAAAAAAAATCACTTAAGTAAAACATGTCTGACAAAGTGAAGTAGACTAAAAGAGCTCAAAAAGCAACACTTCATCTAAAGATCTAAAGAAACTCAAGAACATATGAGAAACAAAGTCATTGACATCTACCAGTCAGGAAAGGGTTATAAGGCTGTTTCTAAGGCTTTGGGATTGTAGTGAACCAAAATTGCCTACCAAAATTACTCCAGGAGCACATCAACAACTCCTCCAGGAGGTCACAAAAGAACCCAGATCAACATCTAAAGAACTGCAGGCCTCACTTGCCTCAGTTGAGGTGTTCATGATGAGTCTGAGTTTCAGGTAAAAACCACTGCTGACCAAAAAGAACACAAAGGCTTGTCTCACATATACCAAAACAAACCCCAAAACATCTTGATGATCCCCAAGGCTTTTTGGGAAAATATTCTGTGGACTGACTCCCAAATATGGTGGTGGTAGTGCGATGGTCTGGGGCTACTTTGCTGTTTCAGGATCTGGACGACTTGCCACAATTTGATGGAAATGTGAAGTCTGCTCTCTACCAGAAAATCCCGAGGGAGATGTCTGGCTATCACTTCATGACCTGAAGCTCAGGCACACTTGGGTTATGCAGCTGGACTGAAAGACACCAACAAAAAATGTTTCTGTGCGCCGTAGTCAAAGTTTGGATTCAAGTCCGACTGAGATGATTCGGCATGACCTTAAAGAGGTCGTTAATGCTCTGAATCTTTCCAGTGTGGCTGAATTAAAACAATCAACAACAGAATTCCTCCATGGCGATGTGAAAGGCTCACTGCCAGTTATTGCAAACGCTTAATCACAGTTCTGCACAACAACAACAACCAGTTATTACGTTTAAAGGACAATTACTTGTCCAAAATAAATTCTGGACTCACCTTGACCTTTTAATCTAAGACCTGATCAATTACTAAAAATTGGCCTGGAGCTGCTGCTGAGGACTGAACATAAAAGCCTAAAGGACACAAGTGCAAGATGTAATAAAACTGATAAAAGGAATAAAAATGCAGGGAATATCGTGGTTTACCTTTTCTGTCGTTCAGCTAGTATCCTGTGTATCCCCCCCCCCGCCCAGCTGCTGCTGCTGCTGCTAAAGTGGATCAGAGGAGCTAATGTATTTAGTTATTGAAACACAGCAATCACACTCCACCTGTTTATCCTTTATTCTTTCTATTAAGTTGTGTGTTTGGTCCCTAAAACTTCACACATTTCCCGGTTAAGCCCATTTGTGTTTGCATCTCCAGCTTTTGCATGTATTCGTTTTGGATTGTGCCATCTGTGCAGAGTGGTTGCACATGTAGGACAGGTAGATCTGCGGAGATCAAACCCTGCCTAGAATGTCCTCGTTAATTCTTTGCCTGTTTAAAATGCCTCAGTCTTTAATATTCTCTAATGTATCCCAGTGCAAACACAAACAGGAACAAAGATGATGCTCAAGTTGGTTTCAGATGTATTCAGAGGCAGCACAGGAGGTAGTCTTTATGCACTTGACATTTCCTTTGCACTGGGTGTGTCCCATTTCGGCATCCTACTGGGAGCCCATTACAAATGACTCATGTTCATTATTTTTTGTTCTTAACTGCTGACTTGCATTATAATTTAAATTGCAAGTGTGGCTGCCTTCAGTTTATTACACAGTGTTCTTTGCAAATGTTTCCCCTATGTTTGATAAGCATACCAAATCACCAGTCCACTGTGTGGTAACTGTTAGGTGAAGATTTGGCATGTTGACAGTGAAACCTTTCCCAGGCATCCCTGACGACCACATGCATGTGCGGTGTAGCTACACTCTGCAGATGGTGGCCTGCTTTCCACACTGCTTTGCACATTGATTCCAAAGGTTGTTTGAGCTGAATCAAATGATCCCCTCTGACAGCCCTCCCACGCAGCTGCGACCTCATTGATTTTCACTGAGATGCCAGCGGTCTGAAGGGCAGCGAGCAGCCCCACAGAGTGCCATTCACAAAGAGTTAGCCTAACTTTAACACAGACAGGTTAGAGCAGTCACTAAACTCTTGGTATTCCGATTATTTATGGATGTGTATTTGGGCATATTTAACCCAGAAGTCCTCAGCCTTTTCCTGTGTACCATTTATTTTCCATAGCTGCATCTTTCTGACTGCCTGTAAATACCACCCTGTCTTTTTTTTCTCTCCCTAAAATGTCTTCGGCCAAATTGCTTCTGATATTGACCTTCACATTCATAAAATATATCTTCTTTGCCCTAATATTTCTTCCTCCTCCGTTTATAGAAACTGCTGCAGCTGCAGAACTTCAATACACTGATGGCAGTAGTGGGCGGCCTCAGCAACAGCTCCATCTCTCGTCTCAAAGACACGCAGACCCACATCAGTGCAGAGACCAACAAGGTGCAGTAGCCGCAACCATCAGTCACCTATTTCTGGAATTCACAACCAGACGCTACCAGACAAATTCAGTGTTCGCTGCCTGTCGGTGCACTGAGCTTGCAAGTGATAATAAATCCTGACTGAGTATTCAACATCTTCTCTGTGAGAGCTGCCAAGTTCCCTATCTGTGCCCATTACTCCTACACGATGTCTTTTTAGAACTATGAATTTGAACCACATGACTAGAAAGTTGAGTGCAAAAGTTGGATGAGTTACAGTTATGTAAGTCCATCTGGAGCAAAGTTTTAAAGAATGTTTGTGATGCTTCTATATCAATCTTTCCCGAAACAGGAAAGCTTGTCCATGTCATTCCTCAAACTTATACCCCCCCCCACCCATTCGCTCTACGGCAGGTTTTTAACAACTTAATTGAACTGGTGACATCATGTGGCAACTACAGTCAATACCGCAAGCGCTTTTCTGAGTGCTCCGGCTTCCGATTCCCCATTCTTGGTGTGCACCTGAAAGACCTGATAGCTGTGCATGTGGCGCTGCCCGACTGGGCCGACAAAGAGAAGACACGAGTCAACCTGGCAAAAACCCAGCAGCTCTACGCCATCCTTCAGGAGCTGGCGCTTATCCAGGCCACGCCACCTAACGTCGACGCCAACACAGACCTGCTCAACTTACTTACAGTAGGTATAAAGTTTGTTCGCAGCCCAAGAGAAATGTTTTGGCTTGAATCACCTCCCTCTGCAGAGCACAGTTAAAACGATTATAAGAGCAAAATCAGGTCCTGAAACAAGTTAGTCATGATGGAGGGGAACAGAAGTCGAAAGCATTCGCTGATCACCCAGACGGCTGTGAGGAGGTAGTAGGAGGAAACATTTTGAGAAGGACAAACATTTTGTTTCCAGCCAGTGAAGCAGGCAGCCTGTCTGATACTCATGGTCAGACAGACTGTTGTAGCCAGCTGGGACAAAATCTGTGTGCAGACAAAAGCCAGAGATCATGTGTAGAGATAAGCATGATCAAAGCATGAACCTTCAGTCGCAAAGCAAATGTGATTTACGGATGTGCTCCAGAGTAGTTTAACATATAACTGCTGGAATTGGTTACTGAGTGTCTGACTGAAGTGGATTATGATGAAAATGAAAAGCAAGATAAAGTAAAAGCAAGACATATTGAGCTACTTAAATTAATTTGAACAAGAAGCAGCATTATGTTATTAAGATATCCCGACTTTAACACCCACGCTGGTAAATAAATCTCCCTTCTGAGCCATACAGGAAAAAAAAAAGTATGCTTCATAAATGTGTCACAGACTGAGTGAACCCGCAAAGCAAAACGGTTAGAGTCCCCCTTTAAATAAAAGAGAGACATCATACATTAGCTTTAATGCTAACATTCAGGTACAGGGAGTATTAAAGAGTGCATTTAAATCTGCATTTTTGTTTTCACCGTTGTAACGCTGTTAGTCCAGTCCCACTGTTTAGACTGACTCAGTGTTCTTTATCCAGGACAGAGTTATAGCCCCTGCAGCATCGTCTTCACTGAACTTTAAATTGTTAACCTGCTCTGAAACCTCATGCCTACTCCTTTAGACTAAAAAGCGTTGCCTGTCAGGTTGCTTTAGCTTCGAAAGTACCCAAGGGGATCTCAGGAGTAGCAGCATCTTCTTTGAAATCTGAACATTTTCGCATGAAAGCCTTTTACCTAAGAGATCACTATACTAATAGCTTAGCTGTACTTATTCCTTTACCAAGGTAAGAACCGAGGAGGTATGTGTGCAGCGCTGTTTGTCGTGGTGTGTATTGTTATATTTGTCAGCAGGATTATGCAAAAATTAACAAGCTAAATTAAATAAAACTTAGTGGAGAGATGAAGCATAACATACTTTGTTTTCAAACTTTTAAGATCGGCTTCTCTTCCTTCAATTTGAAATAAACATGAAAAATTTGATATAAACTGCCTCATTATAGTGTCAACATAAAGGAAATGTATTTTCATGGTTTTACTGAGCATTTGAGCAAACATTTTAGTCCACCTCCAGTTTAGGATAAACAGGCTAATCTGTAATATCCTGTAACAGTGAGTGAGAATGACACCTTAATTGTTGTTACCTGCTCTTTAGCTTGAAAGCTGAGGTGCTGTTTTAGCATGTTACAACTTCACAACCCAGAATGTGTTTGTGTGTGTGTGTGTGTTTTCACATCAGTATTTTTGGCAGATGCAAATAAGAATTTCCTGAATTTGAGAGCTTTCTGAGTTTAAACAATCCTAAGAGATCAATTACTGGTGGCAGGTGTTGCTGTGAGATTGCAGAAAATAACTTGACAGCTTCTGGGGCTGAGAAGCAAGAGAAAAAGTTTGCTGGACAGAGTCGATATCCAATTATCTCACGCCAGTGTTTATTGGAGTTGATCTAGCATGAGTCCTGCTTGGCTTGCAGTGATAAGATGGAAAGAAAGTCAATAAATCCTTCAAAATAATGAAGAGGGGAAAGCATGCCTTATTTTAGAACGCAAAAATAAGGAAACCACACAGGTCACTTTTCTCTTTAGCTTTTCAGATAAACTACCTGCAACTTCATAAGTTTAAGCACCTCGAAAAATCAGATGGCTAACTGAAAAGAAAATCATTTTGTCCTTTTGGTTTCATTGGTTTCAGCTCACTGATACACAGGAAACAGAAATGCAGTTAGAGAAGCACTCAGGGGGATTTTTGGGGGTAAAGGGGGGGCTATATGAGGCTGAGAGTGGATGCAGTAGATGATTATGTTGCAGTGGGCTCAAATGTGTTAACCATGGACTGTATATACTGCATGCCTATGGTGTTAACTAGAGCCAAAAATAGATACTTCTCTCTCACTTGTTGCCAGATATGACTGCTTCACAGGTCTTATAAGGAACATGTTTTTATGTGAAAGGGTCTTTGTGTTAAATAGCAGACAAATGTGTTCAGAAAATATATTTGGGTAAATCTGGATACAACAAATTTGTCAGCATTAGATACCTGGATTCAGATGACAAGATTGTTATAGATTCTTGCAATATACCCCCTTTGGCCACCACATACACAGCTGTGTATATCACTTCTGGTAGTTACATATTGTACTGTAATATTCATTTTCTGACATGCATCTTTTGAAAAAGCTGAATTTTTTTTCCATCTAAATCCCTGCATGGTTACTGAAGTGGTTATATAAAGTGAGCTTTTGTGTTTTTTTTTTAAACTTACAAACTATTTACTTTCTTCCTCAGCTTTCAGCTACTACTACTACTAGCTTTGACAGTAAGCCAGTTAATGGACCTCTTTCAGCTGACTTCATGTCAGTGATCTCCACCTTACAGTTAACACATATGTCAAGTAATGACAGATATTGTAATCCTGCCTCCATTCAAGAATTCAATATGATATTACTATACAAGAAACTGGAGTAAGGACCATTAAATACAACCTTTGCCACGAACCGGGCCGAACGGCCATGACAGAAAGGGAGATGCACACAAATGTCAATTAAAAGTTGTTAATTTTAAATTGTAGGACCAGAAGCAGAAGTTAAACTAACCATGATGTGTGTGCAGTCAGTACAGTCAGTAGTGTCTATTTCTTCATGAATGAGGAAATAGTATATACAATGTTGTCAAGTGCAAGAAGCCAAACCAAAAGCCAAAGAAGTGTCTCAAGGAGACTGATCTGATCAACTGATCTGTGAGAACTTATATAGAGCACTGGCACACATCGGGCCCAGGTGTTGCCAGTGTCACTGACTGGCAAAACGAGCCACTCCAGCCCTCTAATGCTTGCAGGAGACCTGCCACACAAGCAGGCCAAAATGAGGGCTGGGCAGAGTGGGTCATCACACTTTGCACTGTGAACATGTGGACCATAATCAGCCCAGATTTCCAGAGGTCAGTTAAAGACAAACAGAGAAGAATGTAATAATAATGATTTGTGCTTAGACAAACAACTTCTCAAATTTTTCAGAACAAAAGCATGCAGTAACTAGTTTTCACTATGTATACACTGCTCAAAAAAAAATAAAGGAATGTTTTTTTAATTAGAGTATAGCATCATGCTAAACTTCCAGGAGGAAGGGGGGGCAGAGGGGGTCGTCACTCATTTTCAGCTGAAAATGTTGCTTGAAATGAAATCACGAAGAGGTGCATTAGAGGGGCAACAATGAGAAAATCCACAAAACTGGAATTTTTTTTTACAGGTGGAGGCCGCTGACATTTTTTCTCCTCATCGTTAAAGGCAGCATGCTATGTTACATTATGTTATGCTGTGGGTCAGTGATGGTCTAGCGAGGCATACATAGGAAGGGATGCACAGTCCTTTACAGGCTAGGCAACAGCACCCTGACTGCTATAAGGTATTGGATGAAATCTTTGGACTCATTGTCATACCCTATGCTGGTGCAGCGGGTCCTGTTGCATGGCAATGAGAGAATGCAAGCAGTTCTTGGAAGATTTGATACCATTGATTGGCCCCCATGCTCTCCTGACCTAAATCCAATAAACCCCCTCTGGGACATTATGTTTCAGTCAGTCCAAGCTGCCAGGTTGCACCTCAGACCGTCCAGGAGCGCAGTGATAACCTGGTCCAGATCTGGACACCACCCGTCGTCTCGTTACAAGCATGCCCCGACTTTCCCTTTAATTTTGTTGAGCAGTGTAATAGGTGCGTAAGAGCTCTGAATCTTTATGTTGCGTAACGGTGCCCTCCTTGTCAGTTCTGTCAGATAGTAAGCCATTGAAGAAAACATCAGGCTGCAGGCTGCTGAGTGGTGAGAAGGACTGCTAACAGGCCAAAGAACCAAGTAGCACATTTTTATAAGCTGCTAAATTTCTCCTGACACATACACTCAAATGTCAGTTTTAGGCTATGCTATTCCTGTAAGAGCTAAAGCCTTTTGACTATTGACTTTCATTACACTTAAATGTATGTAGTGCTTTAGTTAACTACAGCAGCTTGCTAACACAGATCACATTATAGATTTTTGACATCTAACTAGATGTATAGGGTGCTCACATAATCCACTGACATCTCAAGATATCATATGTTCAGCAAGCAAACAGCATTTTAGTGTTCAGCTTAGGTTTTTATAGGACAGATTTGACAGATGCACCCTCACTTTTCAAGTTCATAGAGTAGATATTTTACATTTAAAAATGAAAGTATGGTTATTTGAAATAAACACTTGGGTTAATACATGATTTTATATTATGGTGATTCTGATGAATGGAACTGGCTTGAGTTCTTTTTATAGGCCTTACTTACATTGGCTCTTTGTGCAGGTGTCTCTGGACCAGTATCACACAGAAGAGGAGATCTATCAGATGTCTCTACAGAGGGAACCACGCAAGCCAGTGGTAAGCAGCATGGCGACGTAGTCATCCAATGTGTTCCCAGTCTATGGCAGGAGTATTCCACTTTACTCTAGCCTTGATATTATAGATACTGATGATAGATATTGGCTGATTTTTTTTTTTTTTTTTTTTTTTAGGGAGAGGGGAACCTTAGCCCCAAATTGGCTGCATTATTGACAGATATACTGTAGAGGACATTTATTTTAAGATATTAAAATATCATATTGGAAATCCTTGTTTTCATTCTGATCTACCAAGGTTATTCTCGACTTCTGCTTTGTGCAGCAGCTTTCTTTGCATGAGTTCTCTGGTTTAATATTGATCTCACGGTCTTTGATTTCCCATCGACTGTAGCCGAACTCCAGCCCCGCCCCCGCACCTGAATCCAAGCCCACCATGATTGATGAGTGGGCCGTTTCAGTGAAGCCCAGTGCTGACCCAACGATCATCAAGAAACACATAGAGAAGATGGTGGAAGTGAGTTTCTCTGCTACCTGTATCTCTCAGGGCCTGAGGAGTATGGCAAGGATAAGGATAAAAATGATGATGGATAGTCAGTTTTAACCATAATTATAGGAGATGGGAAGTTCAAACATAGATATAGCTATGTGATGAATTCATAAACAGTAACACTCACCAATGCTCAGTCTTCATTATCATTGTGCTGTCAATTTTTTAGACTTTATTGCTCTACTCTGAATTCAATTTTTTTTTGCCTTGTTAAACATTTAAAAAATGTCAGACTGTGGTTTTGCTTTCAGATATGAGCACATCAAACCGTAACTATTTATATTATCATAAAACTATACAATATACTAATGACATATAGGTATATAACAAAACACAGCTGAGGCAAATTTTATATAACTTGGTGCAGAGCTGGTAAGAACCCATAAAATTTAGTTTGAATTTGGGGTCACTTGCTTTGAAAACTCAACATAAGGCACTGGACTTAGTGGAAGATGGAGTCTTGTTATTATCTGTGTATCTAATTTTCAGATATATGAACTATATTGTTATTCTTCAAGCAAATACAGCAATCAGTTTGCCTGCAAAATCACAACTGTTCTCCTAAGCCTGATTATTTGAGAACTTTCTTGTTTTCAGTCAGTCTTCAAGAACTTTGACACGGATGGCGATGGAAACATCTCCAGGGATGAATTTGAAGCGATCAGGAACAACTTTCCATATCTCAGCAAGTTCGGAGAACTGGACAAGAACCAGTGAGACTCTACGGATTTATTCATAAGCAGTTTATAGACTGAGCCAACACATAATCTGCTTTGTATGGAGTTCATGTCTTTCTGCTTCCTCTTGTAGAGACGGGAAGATCAGCAGAGAAGAGATGATAGACTACTTTATGAAAGCCAGCTCTCTGCTGAACTGCAAGATGGGTTTCATCCACACGTTTACCGAGACCACCTATGTCAAGCCCACATTCTGTGAACACTGCGCTGGCTTTGTGAGTAAACATCTACAGCTAAAACATGAACAGTAGTCATCTTTAGAGCTTGGGTATGATTCTACTTTTGAGCTCAGCTGATGCTAAAAAATGACATAAATCACAGTCCTTGAAATGCTTGATTTTAGGCACTGACTCAGCTGCATGATTTATGCCCCCCCCAAGTGTCATGCACTTCATTATTTGTCTTGGCTGCCACTGTCATCCTGTGGTAGTGCATCTTATTATAAGGTTCCTCCTGTCAGGTCAGGGTACTGCCATCACTTTGAGCTGCAGCCACACACTGCTGAAGTTGCATTCTGGGAAATATGAGAGGAGGATAACTGGGCGAGATGATAACACTCGACTGCGGCAGTGTTGTGGGTGTGTGAGTGTGCATCCTCTGGCCCTTAACGTTCCCTAAAGTCCCTCAAGGAGCACAGTGTTATTGAGACACAGACAGTGACTCAGTTGTAATGAGAACAGGGCTTTTATATTCCAGTAGAGATGCTGAGATGACATTGTATTAATTTCTTTACATTGCATATAAGCTGGACAGTCCTCAAGAGAGAAGTAGGGCTAACTGTAAATGTTTTCATTAAAATTAAACACACTCTTGTGCACAGAAACACGCTAACAAGGGGAAACTGTTATTTTCAAATCATCATGTGGGAAATGGAGAGTACAGAGCAGGGAAAGATAAGCTCTCTGTTCCTTTGAATATATCTGTGTGTATGTGGCAGAGGTAGAGACACCAACCACTTCCTCATCTGCCTGCTTTCCTCTTGGCTCCTGTGCAAAAACAATATTTTCCTGCAGCCCATTTTTCAGCACTCACCTCAAGCATGCTGTACAATCCAAGCCGGGCCTCCTGTAAACACCAGAGTCCACTCACCAGTGTTTCACAAGGACCTTCAGTCTTCTTTAGCCTTACTTTTTAATGAGTGGCTTACAGATGAGTTTTATCAAATGCACAAAGCAGGGAGACCTTGCACTCCGTGTGTGCGTCTCCATCTCAGGAGGATTCAGCAAGCATGAAGAAAAAATTCAAAGGAGAGATTGCACAGAGCGATGCATAGTGTGAATCTTTTCGGCACATGCTGGATCTCTTATTCTGTCTTGAGTTACTTGAGTGTTCATACCTTGTGACAAAGATAAAAATATCTCATTACAGTCAGATTTTTTTCCCAGTTTGCGTGTCTTAGGCAGTGTTTCCTTGATTTTCAAGGCGGAAGGCTCCTTTTGATGCTTCTCCTCCAGTCAAAATCACAGAAGCACTGCATTAAAAACAAAACAAAAAAATAAAAAATGCTCAAAAACATATGGTAGAGCTTTAGCAAAAAAGTATAAATTCCAGAGAATGATGAGTCTCGGTTGGAATGTATTTGAAAATGGTTTCATAGCCTTAAACTTAAATGACAGGAGCTGAAACAGGTTTGTGCCCCCCTCCCCACCTTTGATTAAAGTGGTCTTAACATTTTTTTAAAAAAAATATACAAATATTCACACTATAAATAATAGAGATTTCATGTTGATTTTAAAATAGCGGCAAAACTTTTGCCCTATTTCAACCTGTGACATGTTATATTTATAACTTTGGTAGAAATATCAGCATCACAGTGCATTTTGATCCTTTTGCTTGCATGTCAACATGCATAAGCTAAAGGATCAAACTGTCGCCTACACATTTTGATATGTAAGCTAAATGTGTAAGCTCAAAAAAAAACATGTCTAAGCTTCCACTTCAAACAAAATGCGCTTCTTACAAGCAGAGAAAATATGTTTATGTAAGTTAGGCGTCCTGATTCAGGCAGACTTCAAGGATTTATGACTGAGTTTTCAGCACTCATACATCACCTTTTAACCTTAGCACTTCCAATAAAGTGCATTACAGCTCATTCAGCCCGTACTTAATGGACGACCTCCTCTTTCACTCCAGCTGCTGTTTAGATATGTGTTAAAGCAGCTTTTTCAAATGGTGGTCATCTAAATTAAAGTCACTCGTGAATCATAATCAGCTTTTTGAAAGTTGTGTAAATGAAAATGCCTCTTCAAATCCAGCACGTCAAACTAAAGCAGGTTATTCGCAGTGATAACAAGCGAGAGTGAGCGAGCCCTCATGCTCACCAATGCAAATGAGACGGTGCCGTCTTTGGAATTATAAACACATTTGTGTCGTAGACGGTTCCTTGAAAATGAAGTTGATTTGTGTAATTTTGCCCAGGCAGTAGAGATTATTGATGGTAAAATTATTAGCTGTTTGATTCTTTATTAGTTATTCACAAATAAATGTTTTGATATTAACATAACATTAATAATACAGTTTGATTTAACTAATCATTAGAGACCATTTAGCAGTTGATACTGGACACCAAGAGGCTGCAAAATAGTGCTTTAAAAAAAGATAAATACTAACAGGATAAAATCTTGATAATCTTACACAATCTGGTCTTGCGTTGCATATTTTTCTCACAGGTTCAAAAAGACTGTATGGTTTAATGTATGACTAGAATTTTTTTGGTAAGAACAGGAGATTTTGCTGTAAGCTAAAACTGAAAAGTTCTGCAAATTTTCGTAATCCTGATTTTTTTTTTTTTTTTGCTTTTTTTTTTTGCTTTTGGTTGAGTATGCAAATGTTGGAATATTTTATCAGGACAAAATTAAATATACATTTTTCAATGAGATTACTTTTCTAATACGACGCCTTTTTAAATTTTTTTTTATTTTTGCAGTGACAGGGCTGTTCTCATTCTCCTTTTCCTTTGCTGTTTCCTCCTTTGATGTTCAAACCACTTGAAGCTGCAAATGTATAAGACTTAATTAAATATCTGAAATCACTTCTACAGGCTAAGCAGTTCATCAGGCTGATATAGTCTCCGTGCTGGATCTGTTCAAGACAGATTTAAAGTAGAGAGGAGGCTTTACATTTCACCGGCTCATTGCCTAAAGCTTCAACCAGGAGGGAGATACTCAGCATAAAGTCGACTGCCTTTGTCTCTACAGGTCACCAACTATGTATCTGCTACAAAAACTTGCAGTTGTACCAGTGGTTGTGAACTATTTCTTGGAAACACAGCTGGTTCTCCAATGTGATGACAAGACTTAACAAACTGTGTTTATTAGTGTGGTTCAGGAAGACTCTTAAGTCACTTTAATTGGCTAACATGACTCCTGTGTTTATGTTAAACCAAGCTATTTGGCTGCTGGCTGTAGTTTCATAGTTAATAGCTGGATAGATCAGTAAACTCTAGTGTTTATGTATACATTTATTACATTTATAAGCTTAAAAGGAAGCATTTTTTGAAGATAACATGTCATTATCAGCACACAGAGCCACTGCGGTCAGGGCACACATGACCTGAAGGAAAAGAAACTGGAACTTGAGTTGATCGCATGTGATTCATGAACAATAATTGAACAAAAGGGTGGTAATGGTTGCAGGTTTATCAAGATTCAGGCTGGCAAAATGTATTCAAATCTGAAATAAGATTAAAAGTAGAAGATTAACAGACTTCTGATAGGAATGAAACTGTGCATTGTGTTAGTTAAGCCCTGCCACGAAATCAAGCTCAGCTGCAATCCAGGCAGATCAGCTGATCTTATTGTCAGCCCACTTCAGCTGATGGCTCAGCTGATACCTTTCTCCAATAGATACATCTCACAGAGGGCATGCAGCTAAACCCATTTTAGCTTGCCCGCAATTGCTGCAATGCTGCAAGCTGCTTTGGACCCCCCCACACACACACTTTTGTGCTGACCTAATTAGTGTCACATCTATTGACAATCCAGCCACTCTCCTTGCCTCTGTTTTTCCATGTGTGCACAATTCTGCCTAATTCTTTACACGTGTGCACATTGAGGTCCCAGGACAGAGCAAACCTGCCACATATAAATGACTGGAGATGTAATTCTTTAGTGTTCTTTAAACCAGCCTCATCTGAAATTACTTAAAAAATGGTAAGAAAGGTTCCTGTGAACTCTGTAAAATGACTAATGGAAGCTTTTCTCATTATACAAAAGCATAATTTTACCTTCTTGCATTTTTTTCTTATTGTATCGAGCAATTTAGCACAACCAGAATGACACATCATTTTTTTAAATACCTTTTAGGAATAAAAGACAGAGCAGAGTTCAACACATTTTGTTCCTATAACAGCATATGAAAGCTTCTCTTTATTTGAACTTCCCTATTCGATTAAAGATAACATACCTGAGAAATTCAATTAAATCTGCTTTCCATTTCAAATGCAGTACCCTTTAACATGGCAGCCCATCATTCATTTACACGAGTGCTGATTCAAAAGCCAGCAAGGAGGCATTTGAAAGGAATAGGAAATAGAAACATAAATATCTCTGAGGCTTTTATCTCAAATGTGTAACTACTGGCAGTAAAGGCAGCAGAGCTTAAATTAAATTGGCAAGTCAGTGTGTTTCCATCTCCATCAGTGTGTTTGTAGTGTGTTGTGTTTTGCAGTCTACAGAGGCTTTAAAGGTCAGTCAGTGTAGGCAGGGCTGTGATGATAGTTGTGTTTGGATGTTCTTCTCAGAACTAACTTGTCTTTGTTTTAAAGCCTCTGGCTATGTGTGTGTGTGTGTGTGTTAGTTTGTGTGTGTATGAGAGAGAGAGAGACTGACTTCCTTTGTGTCAGTGTGCATCCACAGGTGTATGTGGATTTGCTGTCATGCATGTAGGTTTGTGTGTGTGCATCTGTATGTGTGTTTGTGAAGAGGTCAGGATATTTTGTGCCTCCTCAGATGTGCCAGTGCAGTGTGTGATCTCCAGCTCAGCTCTTTCATGTCATTGTTCCCCCACCGCCTGTCCGCTCCCTGCATCCCGCTTGATCTCGGTCCCCCTCCACCCCCTCTGTCCCACCAACCTCCCCTCTTTCTTTCCCTCTAGCTCGTACTCCCACCTTACATGTCTCTTTGCTTCATTGTGCATCTTTCTTGGTTTGTGTTTGTCCGGCCTTCACTCAGTACCTCAGCGTCAATGGGGGATAATGAGATGTGAACTGTAAAGGTGTTTAAACATGTTTTAGCCCGTTAACCACCACAATTACGTGTACTCTTCTCTTTATAGCTAACCATTTTCCGGTGTATAAGTTTTTAGAGTAATTCCCTACTTCACAGGAAGTTATTGGTTTTCATTCATTTCAGTCCACCCTTCCATACAAGTTAATGACAGATAACAAAAATAATACAACAGCATCATAATGACTGGAGGGCGGTAGATCAGGTCATACTGAACCCCGAGTTTCTCCCGATGTTTTCATTGGAGTGTGATTGTGTGTGTGTGAATGTTATATAGCAAGCACTTAGATGTAGAAAGTGCGTATGTATGAATGGGTGAATGAGTCATGCTATAGAAAGCTCTTTGAGCGTAGAGAGGAAAAGTGCTATACAAGAACCAGGCAGCCGCTGCTGTGCATATACTGATGATTCCACGTGGTCCCATTTAGTATTTTATTGCATGCTCAAAGGAGGCATATGTTGTTTTTCTATATTTTTTTTGGTCATAATGGGGGATTCTCATAGACACAGTCAAGGTTTCAGATTGCTATTACTGTAATAGCTGTATCAACCTGAGGATCTGAAAGTGCTTCTTGTCTTCAATAAAATAAAAAATCTGTCATAATTAACATCCAACCCCACTCCCAGTTTCATTTTTTTTTTCTTTTTTCCAGATATGGGGCTTTTACAAGCAAGGCTACAAATGTAAAGGTAAGAGAGGAATTCATTTAGCTTTTGTTCCCTGTGTTCTACACAAATATACCTGTTCTACCCAGAAGGGTACAGGCTTCAAGGAATTAGTGATTCTTTTTGAAGCCATTGATTCCCATCTATTGCATGTTCCACATACAGTTTTTTGAGTGCTAGGTAAATGTCACACTATTCTACTCTATGCCCACATTCAAAGCCCTCTTCACAAACAGCTGGATAAGCTCCATCGACTGAGAACACGCTACACACAATGGACAATTATTTGCCCTTTCAGGCCTCAGAGTGGACCCGTGTTTGAAGAAGCTGGTTCATTTCACAAATGTACATACACGGAGGCCAGCTACCTCCAAAACCTTCCACCCTGTCACACTGCTTGTCATTAGCTTCATAAATACATTTGTAGCTTCTCCCCTCCCCTCTGTGGACATGCTGCTGCTGGTCTGTGCTGATGTTATAAAGCAGAGTGATGATCTGCAGACGTTAAACCCTCTCAATGACTTGCGCTAAATATGCTGCCACTCAGATGTCAAGCAAAAGTTTGGAAGTGATGCCAGATCTAAAATGCAAATGAACCAAGTTTCCATCTGCTGTAGCCTTTCAAAGAAGTGACTGAATAAAGATCTACATCTGAATGGGAAAAGTTAGACAGGGCAGATAGTTTACAGATGGCCTTCCTCTGCTTTCACTTTTTGCAAACATTTTTCAGTCAGTGTAGCCTGTGTACTTATCAATATATAAGTAATTATATATTAGTTACGTATAACTACATTAATGTAGTTATTAATATGCAAACACAGGCACAATAAGGGAAAATTCCAGGGCAACAGAAGCGGAGCCGCACAAAGAGACTGATGTTTGAGGATGCTCTGTGCATGCACGCACGCACACACGCACCACTGACCCTCACACTGTCCCGTGTCCTCTCCACTCTACAGGAGTGCATTCTGCGTGTCTGGGACTGTGAGTTTTAGTTCTGGTTTGTTCCATTAATGAGACAAGAGGAAGTCAATGAGAGAGCCCCACAGCCATTCATCCCCATTACCATTGTTAGCCCAAACTCAGGGAGGTAGACAGACCGGCAGGCACATAATTGAAATGAATCACCCACTGCAGTGCAGTGCAGGAGTGCTCTTCATCTGTCTGGGTTGTCTGGTGTGTGTAATGGGGGTAGTAGATGTCAGCTACTGATATTTCAGTGGCCTCTCCGCTGTCTGAAACGGTATAGGACTGTGGTCATGCTAACCTTCATATCAATAAATCTCACAGAAACATCTTTACCCCTTTCTATCAGCCATTTTAGGAAGTTGACCTTTTTTTTTGCTTAGACAAAGACCCCTCTAATATCTGTCTCTTAAACATGAATTGTCATCTAACAGCTGCTTTGCTAAGCTTAAAGACTGGGGGAAAAGGAGCAACAGTTATATCCATATTTATTGGATAGACCTGAGAGTGCTATCAGTTTCAAGACTGATATGCGTGTCTCAAAATTTGGGTACTGACAATATCTGTGATATTTATTTAAGAATGAAAGATTTGTGTTGTGTTAAAAATATGTATCGTAAATATTTGAACACTGGCACAATTAGAGTTAGAGAGCCACCTTTTAGTTTATTACTGCTCTCCTCTCTTGATACTACTGTATACTGCAGCCTCAGCTCATCTACACAGTTTATGATTAACTATGAGCGAGGACAGATTTCTGCTGATGTGAATTCAGGTGACTCATGTGCTTCCCTGCTGCCTTGCTGGGTGACCCATCACTCCTCTCCTTGTAGACTACCCCCAGTTGACAGAATTGTTGTCGGGCACAGTTGGCCTTACTGTGTGCATGTGCCAATGTTTGTGTGCCTGTACAGCATGTCGAAGCACTTTACTGTCACCGCTAGCTCTCCCATTTGCCCCACTGCATCAGTTTGCACCCGCCCTTTTGTCTGACCCTCCTTCTCCACTCCTTTCTCCATCTTCCCCTCACCCCTGGGCTTCCCATCCTTTCTTCCTGTCTCGTCTTCTGTCTCGCCGATTGTCCCTCCCTCCCTTCCGATCCCCCCGTCCTCTCCTCCTCTCCCGAAACCTGTCCCCTGCCTCCATCTTTCTCCCGTCACGTGAACATTCCGACTGCAGCCTGCGGGGTGAATTGCCACAAGTCCTGCCGAAGCCGGCTGGCTGTCGAGTGCCGGAAGAGGACCAAGAGCATCAGCCACGAAGCACCGCCAGCCCTCCAGGCCAGATCCTACAGCTTCCCGCCTCCTGCTAACACCCCGCCCAGCCTGCAGGATACTGGTGAGGCGCATTGACCCACAGCTAGACTTCCTCTTTTTCCAAGTTTTTCTTATAAGTTCCCACAACCGCTGGAACAGTGGTGTGATGATTGCTGAAATGCATCCCTGTGTCTACATATGTGTTACATTAAAAATCATAAATGACTTGTGATTCAAACAATAATTGTCATTTAAAACATTTCTGATCTGTTTTAAAATGTTTGGATAGAGCCAGGCCAGGTCTTTCCCCCATTTCTAGTCCCTACAGCGCTTATGCAACTGCCCACTGGCTGTGCTCTACAGACATGAGCAAAACACAGAATAAGTGTTTATGAACATCAGCTTTTTTTTTTTTTTTTTATAGAATATTTGTTTCCAGCAGGACTAAATGTAGTCTCAACTCTCCTGATGTGTGTGCAGACCTTAAAGTTTGGCCCCTCATGCTGATAAAATAGACTTTTCTGTTGCGAGCATCCTCAAATAAATATTGTAGCCTAGAGGAATTTTGTCTTCATGTCATCACTGCAACAGCTCCACTTTTTGAAGAGCGCTTTTGTCTTCCTCTGAGCATATGGAGAGCTGACATTTGGAGGATTTTCTCCAACAATAGAGTGTAATTTGCAATGGAAATGTAAATGGCCCACCGCAGTGAGGCTAGTGACTCATAAAGGCAGTGTTTTCATCAGACATTAAGCGAAAGTGGCACCCTGCCTGGCTCAATTCTGTATCAGTGTGAACCTGCTCCATCAGTGGGCAGGGCAATGTGGCCAGACAAATGAATTGAGAATGGTAAATAGACAAAGGCCACACATTTCTAGGCTTTAGGCAATGTTTTGCATTTCCAGTTGATAGACCAATCTGCTGCTCATTTCTTTACCCTCTCCTTCTCTGTTCCCTCTAGTGATTGCTGAGGAGGATATAGAGACGGTGGAGGAAGGAGTATTTGATGTCCATCTATAACCAGGTGAGAGAATGCACTTTGGTCACTTATTTGCTGTTTACTGGATGATTGTTATAGTCATATGTTTTTGTGTTCCTAATTGATTTTCACTGAATTCATAGTTTCCATTTTTGCCCAGAAGAACTCTTGTTGTCAGCAAGGTCAGCAGGACCCGACACTTGACTCAGGCAGAGTTCACTGCCTCAAGCCGCACGAGGAAGTTGAAACTTTGAGCAGCTCCCGAAGCCTCAAGGCAACATTTTTCACATGTAAAATTGACATAGCTCGCATTTAATATCAGTAATATGGGAGTTTGTACTGTTTCTAAGTAGCAAAAGGCTCTCTGTCCTTTGTTGAACATTTCTCTTTTTTTAGAGTAGGACACTGATTCAACTTTTGTGTCTGTCCATCAAACACAACCACAGGCTCCTTACCGGCCCCTCTAAAACTCACAATTTAAAATGATATCATGTGTTAAAGTGTCAAACTAACAATCAGTCTTATGAGAGGTTGTGTGACAGGCTGGCCTCACTTACCTGTGGAAGCCTGGCTATCATGGAACCTGTAGCCTTTTCACAAGTCAGTATGGCCTGGCAGTAATTATATAACCACAGTGGTGCTGGTTACTTTCATTTCCCAGTTTGTTGAAAGAATTCTTTTCTTATCCAGTTAAAGACAGCCAACCCATGTACGTGCATCTAAAACACCCTAATGTGCTGTCATTCAGCAACCTTCTGCCTGTTTGAAACCTCGAATGGCAGATCAGTCAAAGAGCGAGTTTCTGTGGGAACACGTTTCTCAGCTTATTCCCACAGAAGTGAAACAAGTAGAAAGTGCATCAAACAGGAAAATATGAACCAAATATGGTACTGTGGAAGGGTGTCTAACACTCTGAGATTTTTCTGACACTTCAGTTGGACCACAGTTTTGCCAAGTAAACAACTAGATAACAGCAAAGGCATCAGAGCACGAACAGATCAACCTGCAAGTGGGACGAACAGCAATTTGTTTGGAGTTGCTTGATTAAAGAAACTGTGTGAATGATAGTAAGACTCAAATAAGGGATTTAATTCAACCTGTCTTTGATCGTATACATATAGTGGAATAAAATGGTGCACATTTCCATGCAAATACAGTATATCACACCAACTGACACACACAGAACGTCTTGATTTGCCCAATTTGTGATCTGCCTTCGCAAAGGGTCAGTGCAGTTATTCACTGTTGTGACTGTTTCCCACAGCATTCACAGTAGCATCATCTGTCTGTCAGCGTATGGCAGTCTGTGCAGGAGTCTTGAACTGAAGAGTGACAGACTTCAGCTCTTTATTTCAGAATCCCTCCCACGGTCGGTGTTCAAGAAGCCAAATCAGCCACTTTCAAGAGCCAGACAGAGAATGTGCTTCAGCGTGCCAGATTCCCGACTCTCTACACTGAGGAGAAATTGCACTGAACACAATCCAGGATACCTACATGCTGCCACACAGTGGACACATACTGCAACAGCACTCCTCTCCGCCTAACACACACGAATGTGACGACCAGTGTGAATGGAATATCTTTGGATGATTTCTATGAAAAAAAAGATGTGCATTTTGATTCCATGTGTTACTGTAAAATCTTACTATATATATATATATATATATATATATATATATATATATATATATACTTAAAAGAAATATATATACTTAAAAGAAAATCCACAAAATTGTATTTTCTTGTCGGAATGTCCAAGTCAGTGGAGTTTGCCAATTTGAGCACACTTTGCTGTAGATTTGAATTATTGCCTGTTCTTTGAAACATAAAAGCGGTGCTGTTATTGCCAAGAATGTAAAGCTGCCACCCAGACTAAGCTACAGTCTCCTTTATCTGAGAAGCTCAACCACTAATAGGACCAATTTTGATGTCAGATAAAATATTGTTGAGTGGCAGCGCCCACCTGAAGTTTGGTGACAAAAGCAACCGTTTAGCCACTGAAAGAAACAGCTGAAGGAACTGTGTAAACAGCTGTAATTAGGATGGCCTTTGAATGATGTTCTATTTTGTGTCATGTTTACCTGAATATCAGTAACTATAGTTATTGCTGTTGGTGTTATTTTCAGTGTAGTGTACTGTCTCGTACCAGTGCAGTGACAGATGACCCATCCTCGTGCAGTACTGTGAATGTAGCGGAGACAGCGGAATGCCGCTGCCAGACGAAGAACTCCATTTTTCTCTTCCAGCAAATGCCGGGGAGTCATCCCTCTGTTAGCTTTTGTTTTTAAATGAACTAATCAAAAGTACGAGGCCAGAACTGGAGTCATTTTCCCTCGACAGCAGCTCCAAAAAACATTTGCCTGAGAAGTCTGAATGCAAGTTGTATTTTGCTGTTTATAATCTGCATGATTCTTTTCTCCTTGGCCGTATTCTTCAGCCAGATATTTCTGTTGCTTGGATTTGTAATTTTACATTTTTTTAAATATGTTTTTATTTTAATGCACGTTTCATTTCATTTAGGAAACACAAAGTCTTGAAATTCCAATCAGAGGAAATGTTTCTGTCTCTTTGTGCCTGTGGAGAGATGACTTCATACTTTGAGTGGCATATTGCTAATTGCCGGTTTGTCACTGAATGAGACTCCTCAGTTTGCTGGTATTTATTTTTCCTGTATACATAGCTTAAAAGAAAATGCCTGTCCTTCTGTGCCACCCCTTACCCAAGGATGGATGTTTGTTGTTATTTAGAATAATGTCGTGTTATTGCTTGTGGTCTATTTCGACATGATTCCTCAGTATTAAATGCAGCAGGTATCTTTTGAATGTGTTAAGAAGTTCTGTGACTAATAAGAATGATAGTAAAATGTGTCTTGCTTTGACCCATTTTTTTTTCACTGTGTATTTTGAATCAAAAGAGCTTTCACGTCGATGTTTCTCTACTTTTACTTGAGCAGAGAATACTTTAAATTTATGCTTTGATTTTAAAGATGGTCGGTTTTGCTTAAATTGTATGCATTACCGTAAATACTGATAATATCAAATGAAAGCTGTTAATTTTGTTAGAGGAGAAAATTTTTTTTTTTTAAATGAACCTGCCCCCAAAAAATTCAGCTGCCAATTAAAACATCTAAGATGTTTTTTCATGTACTGCATATACGGTTAGGGTATGTACAAGCAATCCCTGTGACTCAAAAGCTCAGGCTTCAGATTGCTCAAAAAGCTCAATTTCAGACAGTTTTTTCTTCTCCTGGCTCTGTATGACATCAATGAAAGCATATGACCTTAATATGGTCGTTTTAGCCACACAGCTTTGACTGTGACTAAATCCCACTGACTTATTGTTCACACATTTTGTTCTCAGTGGCCAGTTAATCAAAAGAAAGTTGGCTTAAAGGGAAGCATTGGGAGCTACAGTCACTCATTTCATACTGGTGGCCCACACAGAGGCCCAGCATGAAGGAAATAAGGATTATTTTGAACCACTGGATAATTTGCTACCCTAGTGAAGTTTACAAATGAAAATATGGACCTGAAAAAGAGCATGATAAGTCCCTTTTAACAAAACACCCCCCCCCAAAATAAGCTACCACTAAACACTTCATTCACACTTCATGTGACCCTGATCCGGTGCCCTCTGTCGTCTGTCTATTATGGATATTAATAACTGGCCCTGAATAAGTCTCAAAGTCAGTGCCACATCTAATTATTCTCTGAGATGAAGTTGGTTTTGGCCTCTGATTGCATCTCACTATGTTTTCTGTAGACTTTGACTATCATCGAGTTGGCTCATCTCTCATTTCGCTCATGTTTCAACAATGAACTGAGAGGTGATGTGTTCATAACATGGCCTATTGATCTCGGCCTATCACACATACATACAGGGCTATGAAAAAAGTATTTGCCCACTTCCTGATTTATTTTATTTATTTTTTTTACGTATTTGTCACACTTAAATGCTTCAGATCATCAAACAAAATTTAATATTTGACAGCGATAACCTGAGTAAATACAAAATGCAGTTTTTCCAAACCTACCAAACCCTAAGAATAAGTAATTACCCCCAAACCTAGTAACTGGTTGTGGCACCCTTTGCAGTAAGAACTGATAGGCAAACAGTCTTCTGAAGGATTTTTTGGTAGAGAGCAGAATTCATGGTTCCATCAATTATGGCAAGTTGTCCAGATCCTGAAGCAGCAAAGCAGCCCCAGACCACGACACTACCACCACCATGTTTGGTATGATGATCTGTTTATAAAATTCTGTGTTTGTTTCATGCCAGATATAACAGGATGCAAACCTTCCAAAAAGCTCAGCTTTTGTCTCGTCAGGCACAGAATATTTTTCCAAAAGTCTTGGGGATCATCAGGATGTTTTTGGCCAATGTGAGACAAGCCTTTGTGTTAATCTGTTAATTCATGAATTTAAACCGGCCTTAAACCTGAAATCCACAACGCAAAGGAGACACAAAGCAAAATTCAACAGACTCCGCACAAGCAAATAAATGACCTTGATAATGATGATAGTGAAACCATTGTTCAAACCTGACATTAACACAATATCCTCTCTGAAATCACCGACTCCCCACATCTCTCCAAGACCGTTCTTCCGAGGTGTCTCCAATTGCTCATCAAAGCGTGTGCGGCCATCACCGACTACAGCTGCTGAACATCTCTTTTAGCTCAGTGACTGATACCTCCCATTCAGCTATTGAAAAGCTCTACCAGCAGCACAGCTATTTAGCCAGCAGCCTGAGGAGTATCGATCTACAAAGTCTGAAACGAGGGGAAATTGAATAGCGCCGCAGCTAATTGTATAGTAATGAAGGCAGGAGAGAAATGACCTCGTACATTGTTCACACTCTCACACTGTGACCTTGATTGCAAGGAAAGAAAAGACTTTGGGCCTGATAGCTGAAACAGATTCTAACTAAGATGCCCCCCGCCCCCCCACCTCCCAACAGATGTTCAGTTAGATAAAGGTTCGATCCACAGCCCCATGATAGGCTATAGAGAGATATTTGTTCCTAGTTATTGGCAGGTATTCATTTCAATTGCTAGAGATAAAAGGTTATCATGTATGGAGAGGAGGATTTGGCACAAAGAGTATCTACATGCAGTATTGATTTTTTTGAGCAGCAGATCACTCTCAGATTTGCTCATGTAAGACTAATGAACAGATCATTGATTCCATGTCTGCTCATCAAAAAACCGGGAATGCAGCCAAGCTCTGTGATTACTTGACACCTGCTCATCTTTTCGAACCCACAATGACACCTGCATCTGCAGTGCCGTCCCCTTGTGGTGCACTGACTGCAAGCATCTGGAGCAGTTAACCTCATGCCAACCTGGGATCATAGCTGTTATGTACCACTTGGTGGCAATGTCGAGCTGTTAAATAGAGTGTGCGCAGCGATGAAGGACTCCTAGCAGTGAGGTGGGAACCGTGCCAGTGATGTGGCAAAAACAGAGCCACTGTGAGGGGTTCATGGTGAATCACAATGCAGCATCACAATGCAGATAACAGCACTAGATTTCTCTGTCATTTATATGTTTCTTCCCATAAAAAAACAAAACAAAACAAAACAAGAAATCCAACCTGTGTATATTTGCAAGAAGGTACATACTGTAAATCAAATAAAATGTTACTTCAGGATAATTTTTTCATAAGCTGACAGTTATCCTTTTGTTTCATATTCACCCACACACAAACAAGTGGGGGAGGGGGGGAGACAACACAACAGTACCCCAGTACCATTTCAGCTGATGTTTAATGTTTTCACTCTTATAGTATGCAGGTGTCTGTGCAGAGGAAAATAAATAATACATGCATTTTATTTAAAGAAACCACACGTTTTAAAATTGCACCCACAGACAGCTCTTGTTCAGAGTAATCTTTAAAGTCAGACAGCGTAAATGAAGTTGATGGCTAGTAAAGCAAGTCAAATAGGTTCCAGTGAAAGTGCCTCGGGCGCCTGAGCGCTGCTTATCTGGCTTTGTCGACATTTAAAAAAGCAGCTGGGCAAACAGTCTCTTGCAAAGTTGAAGCAGCTCAGTTAGGCTGCAGCCTTAATTGCATTAGGATCATTGCTAAGTCTGGTGAAGCACTTGGCACTGTAGGGGAATGGAATCATCATTAGAGTAGAATCCGTTATGATGAATATTGCTTTAAGAAAATTCAACTTTCTCCAAAGAGACCCTGTGGGATGCGGCCAGGACCTGCTGTAACTTTAAAAGAATTAGAGAAACACTTCTAATGTCAGGTTCAATTCCGCGGTCTCAATGCTCTTAAGGCTTTTTAATGGCTCACTGAATTAAAGAGAACAAGACACAGTAACCAAGGTTATGTATGTACTTTTTCAAATGCCGTGTAAAATCAGCCTCAGATATCTTAAGGAAAAAACACAAAATGAGACAAACAGAATTCTTTAACCAGTGGGTTATTGACAAATATCAAGCTACCTGTAAATAAGAAGTGATTCAGAATGAGAAACCTGGCAGCCCTTCACCTCTTCTTCCATTCTCTCCGCTCTTGCTGGGAGAAGTCTCATTTAACCATTGCTGATACCAAATCAAGTTACTGCGGCTTGGAGAATTGACACAAAATCAATTCCATCTGCAGCGGGGAGTCCTCACATATTTAATATTCCTGAAGCAGCAGGACAGTGGGAGGAAGAGAATGCAGGGAGGCGCGCCTCAGCAGCAAGAGTGTTTTGACTGATGGACCCGCAGATCGTATCTCCTGAACCCGGTATCACAGACAGCGGAGCACCCCAGACTTATCTGTGTATAACCTGCACAGCCAAGTCACCATTGTTGTTAAAGGGATCCCTAAAAAGAAAGAAAAAAAAAAAAGGAAAGACAACAAGCGTATCCCAGGATGTACTTTACAGTCCCCCTTGCCTCTCGTTCACATTGTGTATTTGAAGATTAAAAACAGCACTTTGGTGCATCTAACATTCCTGCTTTGAGGTATTCATGAAAGCACAGATATGATAGGCTATAAAAGTATGCATGCATAAATGGCTGCAATAAAAAGCTGCCTCTAAATGCAGGCTATCATCTGTCTGAAAGGTGAGTTATATTTCATCAGTGAAAGCCTGAAATAGTCTGCTTTCAGCCCAGAGCACCTCAGCAATCCTGTGATTTCTACCCTTTGTAGCTCTTTGTCCTTCTGTCATTTATTCATGTGTTGCTTATCTGTGTGGCGGAGGCTACTCAGTTGATTTATACCTGGAGGACATGAATTTAGTATTTATTATCCTTCGTTATCCTTTGAATACAAGTGTTCGCTTTTTTTTTTTTAATTTACCAAAACCCTAAGAATAATGGCATGAAGATCTCAGAGTATCGGTAAGATTTAAATAAAATATTTATTCATACATTATATCCAAAGACACACTGCAGAGCTTTGCTGTCCAAGTAGGACACCGTAAATAAGATATGAGTTACGACGGCCTCTGTGACAGCTCTGATTATCCTTTTGGTGCTCATTAGGCATAAATTTGTGGATTATGGATTATTAATTTCCAGAATTAACTGATTCATTGTGGCCCTTCACTGCTCATGCTCCATAGTGTGGGATCTAAAATCAAATATTTTAAATATGTTCATTCTACCCTGGACAGTCAGCTCCCAAAACTGTAAACCCAATGGAAAATGAATCCTGTGTTATTTAACAAGAAATTTAGCTGCCAAATGATGCACACTGTGTATATATATATATATATATATATATATATATATATATATATATATATATATATATATATATATATATATATATATATATATATATATATATATATATATTTTTTTTTACAGTAAATCTCAATCATAAGGTGTGAAATCCAAACAACATTCAGCTTCCTTTTGCCTGGAAAATGCTCACTTTAAAGATATTTCTTATTGTGATGCTGCCTGGCTACAGACACGCAGAACTATAGCCAGAAGATCATCTTTCTACCAGGAGGAATATCCTCCAAAAACTGCTCTATGGACAAAACCATCAATCTGAAAAAGTTGTCAGTTTGGGCTTGGCTATCCTAGGGAGACCCCCAGGAAACCTGAGGATAGATAGACTGCAGTGTATGTGGTCTTGAAAGGAAAAACTTGAGCCTTGCTAAAGTTTCTGGGTGTTATGGAGACAGACTGTTTTTGGCAGCCCACCAGATGACTCAGGAAAAGGAGGCAGAGCCTTGCCAGGGCTGTTCTCAGCAGGAGACAAGAACTGCTGAACCCAGCTGAGGATATAGTCAGGCAGAGGGAAGAGAAATTCTGTAGACTTCCTAACACGACTCCCACACACCGTTGAAGAGGCATCATTAGAGATCTTGGTGGATACGCTCTCCATCTCGTTTTCAGAGGCCACTGAGGCAGTGGCAGTATGAGTAGGTCATGGCAAATTGATAGTTTCTGACAACAAGACTTTTTAATAAAGGGAACAAAAGGATTTTTTTGTAGCAGGGTATCTGGACTGACCCTGAGGGATATCTCAGAATAGGACAGTCAGCAGTTGAGGTGGTTTGGGAAAATTATTGGCTTTCTCTTTAATACTGCTTTGCTGAGGTATGGTCAGGCCCTTGAGCAGACCCAAAGCACACTGGAGGGATTACATATCTGGGGTAGCTTGGAAACCCCATGGGATGCCCCACGAAGAGTTGGAGGATGTGGAGAAGGATTCCTTAGCTACCTTTCTCAGCCTTTTGTCACTGAAACCACAAATCTAAATAGATGGGAAATAGATAGAAGGATGAATGCCCCCCCCTTTACTTCTAATAACTGTAATTGTCTTCCCCACTATATGGAAACCTATACCCCTGCTACATATTGTTCCTCTCTACTTTTTGTGAAAGCAAGGCATCTTCTCCTTTATGGCTCTGAGGCAAACACATGCGTTCTGCCCAAAATAGTTTCTTTGTCTCAGTCTGTTCAGTTGCATAACCCACCTTGACAGTGGGCACAGAATGGGAAAACAGTGGAACTAATATACGTATCATAATGCCTCAATTTTGAGCAGGGAGCACTCATAACTTATTCACAAAACCTTTCTTTCTCCTATTTTTCTTCTCTGATCAAATCAAACTCATGACAAATATACCCCTAGACGTGCAGTAACAGAGAGGAATAGAAGGAGTTGTAAGAAAAACAAGGAGGGGCAACGTGGCATTCTGGGCCAGAGCATCATCCTAGGGCAATTATCCAAGGATTACGAGGCTCTTGAAGGTGTGGAAAGTCTTCTAATGACATTATTGTCATTGTGGTCAGAGGAGGATGCTAAGGATTTACAAGCCCATAAGAGACAACAATTCACCAAAAACCTATCAGGTCTTTTTTTTTTTTTTTTTTTACGAGAAAATGCCCAAGAGGCATGTAAAGCCTACCATTATTAAAGACCACTTAAGCTGCCTTTATGATGCCTAACAGCATTTGCTGATAGGTATGGGCTTAACCTTGCTTCATGGGGGTTTATGAGGTTTATGGTTCATGAGTAGAAATGCTTTGGATGCAGTGAGGAAACCATACCATTCTTGCATTTAACAGTGATGCTTTTAAACATGCTGAGTAGTTCATAGCTATTGGCCGCCCTTGGGCAAATTTGGCCAACATGTTGGCAGATTTTTATTTGTTTTTGTCAGACCAGTCATTTCTGTTTAGATTCTGTTGAGAGCTGGAGCATATCCCAGCATGTGGCTGTGGGCAGGTAAACACCCTGCAGGGGTTGCCAATATATAATGCCAACATACAGTACAAAACAGAATACATAATCCTTAAACCTCACATTTAGACATGGCAATTTAGCATCTCCCAACACATGATAGAAAAATCTTTCCAAAGTCTGAAGGCTTTTTGGCAGATAGTCAGACCATTAGGAAGACTTTCTTTCTTTCTTAGGTCTTTATTTCTGAAACTTCTTAAAATGACACAGAAGGATAGAAGAAGAAAGAATCACTACATTCCCTTATTATGGTTGCATAATTCCCCAGAGAGGATTTTGTCTGTTCCCAGGCTCATTGGGGTTTTAAACCCTGACGAGGGTTCCCTGACCTGGGGAGGTGATTCTGCTCAGGGCTCCTGCTCTCCCAGGCATGAAAGCTGAATCTACAGTATGTGACTGTGCACTCAGCCAAGCCCAGTGGCCTTGTGGCTAGCCGCGCCTATCTCACCCTCTTTCTCCTGCTCTATTCATTTTTCCTCTGCTCTCATTCCACTCTCATAGCTTCGGTTTTAATTGCTTTGAAGCTGAGTGCTCACCTCAGGGAGCTCAACAGGATGTTTTACAGAGCTTTGGGGAGACTGACTATTAATAAATAATACCTCCCCTCTGTCCTCTTTCTTCACCTCGGAGTCGACACTGCACATTGCACGCTGCAGTGAGATGGAGAGGAGCATGGCAGAGGGGTAACAACAGGTTGTGGTAACCTACAGTATTCTCTTGCTCAGATGCAGTGGGCTGAGCAAAACAGGTTAAAGGGAAAAATGAAATCATTTCTTGTTGTTGGGTCTTCATTCAGCCAAAACCTTGGGATTCAATTCACAGAAATTTGTAGATTCATTTGATGCACCCTTATCAGGTGTCATATTTCAACTGACTGCACCGTGTGTAATGAATATCTTAAAGTGTTGTTTTTTAACCTTGTGCTGCCACTTAATAGATTCTGCACTGTAAGGGAGAAAGTCATAATCATGTCATCTTGATTGAGCCATAATCAAAACAGTATGCACAATTATCATTCCAAATGAAACTGGCATTCTCTCTACAAAATACACACACACACACACACACACACACACACACACACACACACACACACACATTCAAGTCTTACTTACTTCCTACATACTGCAGCTGTCTTGCTACATTGAGCTTTGGGGTTTTGCTTTCTTGTTGCACTGACTGTACACCTTGGCTTTTAAACTGTGTTATGCTTTGATAGCTGTATTGACCTTATAACTGAGATGAACAGCAAAGAAACAATGCCAGTTCCCAAATGCCTTCGCTAAATGCTTGCCCATCCAAGCTTTCATTCACTTCTACCCAAAGGGTAAGTCTTGAGCCTCCTCTTAAAGGAAACATCAAGAACTGTAACAATGTCATTGAAACTGCTTTTGTTCATAAGCCTGGGCATTTTGACTGCCTTTTCTTTTCTTTTTTTCTTGCTACCAGTGGGATAAGATGACTTTATTTTAAGAACAGAATAGTGTTGACATACAGGAACATGGCATATAATGTATCTGAGTTTAGAAGCAAGTTAGTTTTATACTGGAAACAGGTAGAATAATCTAATCTGAGTAATCAGAGTTTTACACTTATAAGGTCAACTCAAACTGAAGATTGAAGATCTTTTCTTTCAGTACAGAAGCAGCTGACCTTAACAACAGACAGTACTGTAGGTCAATAAAGTGCAGTGCACATGTCATATAAAAGCATTAATCTGTTAGACTAAGAGAAAGGAGGAGCAAATGAGTAGACAATATAATGTAATACATTGAATCTCACAAACTATCCACTTATAGAGATGTTCCTCATCTTCCCTTTATACAATGTGTGGGTATATGGGATTTGGTTTAATGAAGACTTATCTATACCACTGGAGCCCACCTTGAATGTAGGGACCTGTTCTCCTGCTCCAGTTTCACTCCCTGGGCTGTGTGACTAATTAGATGCTCTAATGCATCATGATGGAACGGAGAGATATTGGAGTTTAAAAAGGGAGGGGTGATGTGAGATTGATCTGGCCCTAAATGATAGAGGAATTGATCATGCCTGCACGTGGTGGAGGGAGCATAACATTCCCTAATGAGGAAGAATAGCCATTAGTGACAGAGTTAACAGATATGTGGGCAATCTCTCACGCTGATTAAAAAGGCTTATGAGCGCCTTGATGCGTTTGTCCTCCATATTCAGTGGGAACAAGGGGGGAAGGGAAAGACGTGAAAAAGATGAGTGACTGATGAAGCCTGTGGTTAACTCCAGATTATTTTCTAACCTGTGGGATTTTAAAAGCACATATTACATATTAGTTCCCTGATTTAAAACAACAGCTAATGATGTTAAGCATATTGACAGCCTTATTTGCTAATAATGAATATAAGGAGCCCAAGGATTCATTGGTTTGATTTGCAATATAGGTAAACTGTTTGCGTAAATAAAAAGAGGGCTCACAACATTGAAACCACTGTCAGGTGAAATGAACAAGATTGACTGTCTCATCCGAATGCACTGTTCTGCTCGGAAACTTTGGACTGTGGTATTCACGGGGATTGCACACCTAAACATTGTTGCAAATCAAGTACACTCCCCCCATGGCAATGGCAGTTCCCAGTGGCAGCTGTGTGGGCTGTGTTGCGGGCAGAGTTTGGACCCAAATGCAGGACTCCGAAGGCAGACATAAACTTAAAGTAGCGTTAATGCTGAGTTTAGCTTTAAAATACAAAAAAACACTCAGAGAAGCTGAAGAGGGCTACACAATCCAAAACCCAAAAATCTCTAGGCAAACGTGGAACAGATGAACACATAACCGTGGGGGGTAGGATGCAACACAATAAAGGACAAAGGAAGACTGAGGCAATATAAACACACACGGTAATGAGGGGAGGAAAAACAGTTCAAGAGTTAGACCAGAGAACCAGAAGTGGAGGCCAGTGGCAGAGACAAAACAGTTACTGGGGCCAGTGGTGACAGAGGTGATCCCCTAAGGTCAGAAGAGGGAGATGGAACTCCCCTGCTGGATGGCAACCGAGATGACCCTTGGGAGGCCAGTGCAGGTGACGAAGGAGATGGAATTCCTCTGGAGGCCAAGACAGAGGCCAACGATGATGGAGGCCACAGAACACATCTACATCTACATCTGGAGGCTTGGCTGGAGGCAGATGAAGGTGACAAGGAGCCTTGGGTCACATGGTTGGGGACAAATGTTGGCAGGGAAGACCTTCTAAGGGCCAATGATAAAGAAGACCCTTAAGAGGATGCCATTTGCAGCGGAGTAGATGGTGCTCATCTGGAGGCCGGAGAAGTTGCCAGCAAAGTTGAAAATAGAGCATGTAAGGAGACCGGACAGGATGCCAGCTGCAGTAAGACAGAGGAGGTTGAACTGGACATCAGTGATGGTCTTGAAAGAGGAGACCCTCCAGATGCCAGACAGGGCACCAAAGGTGAAGAAAAGCCGCTCATGGTCTGACAGGGGGGCTAAAGGAGAGACAGGACCCACAGGCTCTGGTAGTGTGGATATTGCAGACTTGGGACCCTAAGGCTCAGGTTCAGTAGGGCTTTCAGTCTCCTGTGATGACTGGGGCTGCTCAGCAGGGTTCCCAATCTCCAGCTAAGGCAGCTCCAACTGAGGCTCAGGATTCTTAGGCTGCAGAGGATGCTCAGGTTGCACAGGATGCTCGGGTTGCAAAAGATGCTCGGGTTGCACCGGATGCTTTGGTTGCACAGGATGCTCGGGTTGCACAGGATGCTCAAGTTGCACAGGATGCTCAAGTTGCACAGGGCTCACAGCCAACTCTGCTGGTGCCTGGGGCTGCACAGAGCTCACCCTGGGAACAGAAACAGTTGCAGGAATGGGCTGGGCTGGGCCCTGGACAACACCACCCTGGAAGCAAGGATGGGTGCCCCGTGTGGAGCTACAGTCTCTGAGGGGAGTGGCACATGTGCACCATATGCAGTCTCTGGGGCTTCTAAACATAAACAGTCCCCACCTGAGGTGGCCCCAGGTGGAACACAATAAACAGTTTCTGACTGGGAGCCACACATAATTCCGGAGGTGCCCGCTTAGCCACACAACTAGCAGTCTCTGATTTTTCAGGCTGGCTAAAATGGAACACAGTCTTGGAAAGAGCTGGCCGAGGGGAAAAAAACAGTTTTAGAGATGGTCGGCTCAGCAACACTATAAAAAAGTCTTTGAATGAGCTGTGGAACACAAACCTCAGCTTTGGTAAGTTGGGAAACACACAGTTCTGTTTTATTGAGGACTGGCACATGAACTGAAACATGTCCTTTTTACTGCCAGCTCAGAGATACCAAACACAAACTTTTCAATATTGGTCTGCTGGGAAACAAAATGATCATAAATTTTATACTGATGATCACAGAAACACAAGACAGTTCCTTGTTTTGGGTTGTCCCAGAAACACCAACCACTGTTTCATTTACTGCTGAGATACACAGAACTCTACCTTTTTATAAGTGACATGCTCAGAAACCCTAGGCTCAGTCTTGTCATTGCCTTCCTCAGAAACAACTCTCTGTCCACAATGGGCCACCTCAGGAACAAAGTCCACAGTCTCAGAATTCAAGGAGCCAGGAACAAAAGTATTTTTTCTTATTTGTTCCTCACCAGAGTGACTCTCTTCATGCCTTCCTCCCCTCACTGGTTTGCAGCAGATGACTGCCCCTACCTGAGCGTGATTTTGTTGGAGGTTTCTTCCTGTTAAAAGGGATTTTTTCCTTACCACTGTTGCCAAATGCTTGCTCATAGGGGGTTGTTTTGATTATTGGGTGTTCTCTGTAATTATTGTAGGGTCTTTACTTTACAATATAAAGAGCCTTGAGGTGACGATTTGTTGCAATTTGGCGCTATATAAATAAATAAATAGATAAATATATTGAAATAAAAAAAAAAAAATTAATTGAAATTGAACTGAATCCCAAGAACAGAAGTCTCAGAAAACTGAAGCAGCATCTGACTCTTCAAAGCATCAAAGCATTTGTGGCACTCAGTCTGACCAATACAGTCTTTAAGTCAGCGGAATTGAAGATGTGGTCTAGGATCTTGCACAGTCTACCTAGTACCTCAATGTTCCTCAAAATTTAATCCACTGGGTCCATATTGGTCATGCCCTTCTGTCAAGATGAGTGTGGACTCAAATGCAGGACTCGGAAGACAGAAATAAATGCAGAGCACCTTTAATGCTGAGTTTATCTTCAAAATGCAAAACCCACTCAGAAAAGCTCAACAGGGGAACACAGCCCAAAAAACAAAAACCTTCAGGCAAACACAGAACAGATGAACACACAACCATGAGGGGAGGACCTGACAAAGGACAAGGGAAGACCAAGGCGATAAAAACACATGACAAGGGGAGATGGGAGCACAGCTGGAACAAATCACAGCGGGTGAGACGAGGGGTGTAGAGCTAAACACAGAGCACGAGAGACAAGAGACTGTCAAAACAAAACAGGAAATAACCAACACTGAGAAAAAGGCTCAAACATCAGAACTTGACATAGCGAGGCAAAAGATAGACACAGAGATGAGAATAACTTGACAGAGAGCGCAAGTGATAAACAGAGGAGGACTAAGCCAAACTGGCACCAAGAAGAGAAGTAGATAAGAACTAAAACCTGAGAATGTGAATAATATAGAATACAGAATATAGAAGCCTAATCAAAAGATAAACCAAAACGAGAAAAAACCTGAACATCTCAAAAACTCAAAACACTGGGTCCAAGATTCAGGGACAATGACAAGCTGCATCCAACAGCAGGACAATGTGCCCCAACACACTGCAAAATCAGAGCCTCAGGCACTGATGCAGCCTTCAAACTGCCTGCATAAACAGAACATGCTCGAACAAGCCAGATACTCAGAGGCCCTATATTGCACCCTATCTGGCATACAAAGAACATGCTGCCTGTGTCTTGGTGCCAAACACCACCAGACATCCATGGGCACTGTGTTCAGGGCTAAGTCTGGTTGATCAGTCATTGGGCTTCAAAAAAGTACACCTCTCTATCTTTAAATTTGGTGACAAAGTAAAGGGTGAGAGGTTGTCAGGTGAGTAAAAACCTGAGTTTAAAATGCTTATCATAAGTGTCAAATTCAATATAAAAAGGTGTTTGTATATCTACATGTAATGATATTTCTCACGGGATTATGTGCAACACCCATGAGAAATGCACTCTGTAGGTTCTGGGTTTGAATCTGCAGGTTGAGCATCTTTTCACTTTTCAGCCTAATTTAGATGTAAGGGGATGTCGTTTAGGACATCATTTCTAGAAATCTACTCCAGCAAGCATACCCACAGTATGGCCACAGTGTGGGACCCACATATGACCCATTACGCCTACCAATTGGTATGGGGGACTCAAATCGCATCAAGTATCAGTGGCTTGGGAAATGAAATATGGTGTGATATCTTTCACTTCTTGAGTTCTTTTGCAGTATGTCAATAAGATCCAGTTTAAATTCCATTTAGTGAGGTTTTGAATCAGTTGGCTTCTCTCAGCCTCACATTTCTGACAATGTATTAAAACATGCTCTATTGTTCTGCACAACAGTCACATTTCTTTATTATGAATAATGTGCCAGCAAACACGCCTGTGTGGGGCCACAGTAAGTAGGCGTGGGTGAACTGTGGGGCTGTGTGAGCAGGGGCAAACCCACACTTATCCCATACTGGCCCCAAGGTGGTGTGCCTACACAGGGGCAGCAGCAGTTTTGCCTGATTGGGGTCCTTATGTGGGTTTTCTGTGGTCAAACTCACTATGGACTGCTGACAGAAAACTCTCACAGGGACCCAAAAGGGCAAAGCTGCTACAGGCAGCCTACATGGGGCTCACATGGGTTTTCCATGAGGAGCCGATGGTGGGCTACCCACAGAATTCCCTACAGAATTCTATGAGATGAGTTTCTATTAAAATTTTAATCTGCTGATTAAATTTTATTTGAACTGTTTTTAAAAAATATGTTGGGAATCTTTTCCCACAAACTGAATGGTTATGACCTCTTATCTAACCTCCCTTTGCTGTGATATGTATCTCGCCTGACAACCCACCAGAGTCACATACTCTGGGCTCAGTAATGTGTGAAAGGGTTGTTGTCAGGACACTGTTTTCACATAACCCTCCACAATAGACACAAATGAATACTTGCACTGATCCCTGCTATTCCTGTGCCCTTTCTCTGTAATGTCAGCATACCATGGTTGCAACATTTTGTTTTTTTCAAACAAGCAGACACTTCTCAGCTTCCCGTGTTTTTTTTTCTTCAGTATGAAGTTTTTGCAGAGATAAACTTACTTCCATCTTCAACATTCCTGTCCCCTCTCTTCTCTGTTTACTGCTTTTTAGCTTTACTGCTTTAACGGGTTTGAATAATTGCAGCTGGTGTTCAGTAAATGCATTACATTTTACAGGAGGCAGTTGAAATTTACATCTAATATTGTCTCAAGCTGACACCTCCACCAAGCTGAACCCATGTAAACAAGATTGATGCTTTAGACACAACCGCACACACACACACACACACACATGCACGCCCAAGAAAATCAATGGAATGTTGTTAGCATTTATATGGCTTTTGCTTGAATATCACTAAGAGGGAGCCTGCGAGCAATAGCAACAAAATAAAAAAAGGATTGCTAGCAATGTTGTCCACTTAACGCAGTCCATAAAACACCACTCCAGACTAAATGGTTTGTGTTTTAACACACAGATTCATGGCATTCATAAATGTTTAGTGTCACTTTTAACGCTATCACAAAGCGAGGGTAATTTTATCATTTATCGACAGTTTATTTATAGGCAAATCTCTCGCTCACAACTAAAGATGTTGATTTGGAATAATAATACAAAATGTTGAATCTGGATTTACTAGGTGGAACATTTTTCTAATATGAACCCTGCTTAAAGAGGCTGCTTGCACGAGAAGCTGCCTATGGATTGTACCAGACATGTAACTGAAACGAGAAACACAACAC
>JAMQGT020007817.1:0-14725 GCA_024447675.2 Pterophyllum scalare
TGGTTGTGGTGTACTTCGTTCAGTTACGTATTGCTGAAAATGTCTCCTTTTTGTCATCGTACTTACTTTTGTACAGTTTTCAAATCATGTTGCTGCATTATTAGTCAGGGGTTAGTTTAACAACAATAATAATAATACTAGTGGCAATGATAATGATAAGCATCTAGCCTTCTCAATGAGACTGTGTGTGTACTCACTTATAAGCTTTTCTTACAAAAATAAAGTAATTTCAAAAGGCTTTCTGTGCTTTGATCTTCACTTAGTCCTAACTGCTTTCATATAATCTTTCTCTCACCTGGACTCTTCGCCTTTACCACTCGTATTGATCATGCCTCGTTTGCATCAGGCCTTCCCCAGTCTTCCTGGACCTCCAGGTTTCTTGTTCCCCGACCGCACCACTCTGCGTTACTGGGGCTCGGAAACTGGCAAGCCATAAACTGGGTCAGGAAAACACGGACTGGATCCAGAGCTTAAGTAGAAACAGGGATGAAGATGACTGTATAAACCCGTTGCTGCACAGCAGGAAAACATAGCTCAGCTATACAGTTAGAGGAAGAAGATGTGTGTGTGTGTGTACTTGTGTATATTTCTATTCAGATTGTGACCACATAGCCTCTGCAAGCATAGGATGACAAGGAAAAGCATGCAAAATGAAGGACCTTCTTCTTATCAGGACTTTGGATTTGGGGCTGGGAAAGCAGTCATAAAGATTAATTGTTCACAATGGCCTGAGGCAGTGAATGTGGTCAGTGCAGGTCCTCGCAAGCACAATAATACAAGCGCTTACTCATGCATGTTCTGAGGAACTATAAATGCCTATACTTGTACATTATCCACTGTGTTTGTGTGCACTCCCATCCAACAGGAGCCAATAAAAGCTCAAACAGCAAATCTAGGCGTCTCCCCGCTCCTTAATTATTCCGCTAATGAACAACTACAATACAAACGCGAGACTCACTGTAAAGGACGACTGCAAGAGAACGCGAGTGGGTGTGGGTCAGAGCTTCTATATGTTAGGATTACAGCAACAGGGCTCTATGCACTTAAAAAGATGAGGTATTTTCCTATTGTGCCAAAAAGATTTAGGGCGCCCATTTGTCTCCAATTTTTGCTGCAGTGTTTTGAAGACCTGGGGCTGAAGAGAGAAGTCACGGGGCTTGCTGGGGGAGGAGATGAAGGAGGAGTGAGGAGGGTTAAGTCACATTTGGAAGCCAGATATGGAGCAGAATTCCATGCGCAACATCTGGAATTCCAACTGCATCATGTGAGCCAGACACACAGCAGGACACGGCAGTGAGGTTATGGGGGATGGGAGTTTTTCTTTAAGGATGTGTTTCATTAACTGTTTTTGACTTTATCCAAGTAAAAGATGATAAAAACACCATGAACATGAAAGACTTAACAGTGCTGTTTATTTTTTAAAAAGGAGTTTTAGCATATGTCTTCATACACTGCATTTTTCTTGCTCTGCTTATCTCTGCGACCCTCTTCACAAGTCAGACACCGAGCTGTGGGTCACAATTTGATGGTTTCTCTCCTACCCAGCTGACTCTGCACAGTGCAAGAGAAAAGGAGTGCTTCAGCATAATTCTTCCCCACAGTCCTCTTTTCTGTGTGTGTAACTGGAGAGGTTTTCTTCACTGTCTGCAAAATGACTCACTTCTTTTTCACAAAGCCCAACAAAAGACCACACCACAATGCCTCGGCCTCTTCCAGCCTTCTCCCATCCTCATGCGCTCACATTTCACCCAGATAAATCAAAAGGTAAATCTTTTGTTTGTTTGTTTTTTTAAACAAAGGCTGATCTACAAATGCTCCCCCATGCCATGTTCCATTTTAATCTCCTTCTTCAGTTCAATCAAGTTTTTCTTAATCAGCAGATGTCATTTACAAGCGCCTTTTATGTTTTATGTTTCTCTGAGCTGGACGCTTCCTGTGGCTCTTTCAGCTGTGTGCAGGCTGTAGGCTGATGAATGCAGAAAAACTCCCAGACAGGGGAAGTCCTGTTTGTGCCTATTGTATCTCATAATAGCCATTACACCATAATTGCGAGCTCCCTGTTGAATGACAAAGAATGATGACCAACAGCATTTTGCCCAGTAACAAGGATGTGGGACGGTGGAAAGGTGGCCACTGGTGAGTAGCTATATAGGTTACACATGGTTTTCATTTGTATCAGCTGAAGCTCAGCCACATCCTGCACTTACAAAACAAACATGAACAGACGGTCTTCTTTCTCTTATTCTCACACATGCAATAATTACATAAATAGACAGATGGTGGCAATCACATCACTTCTTCATCAATGCTCATCTAAGAATAAAACTGAGTTGACACAGCAGAATCTGAGATTTACCATCAACGGTCCCTGTTTTGGGTTGAGCTACAGACACTGCATCCTGCGTTTTCTATTATGCAATCTGACTGCATCCTAAAGGCCTTAGTCACGTAGGCCTCGAGACCCCTCGGTGACCCAGATGCCAGGGAAAATCTATGTATTCCACAACCGGCCTGCTCGTAACCAAAGCAACTGCAAGGAGGTTTTCGTTGCAGCACTGTATACGTCTTTGCAATTAGTTTTACCTTACAACAGCCAGCAACCCATTGCTAACTGGTCAGGGAATGCTCATTTTTCCCTAGTAACCAGTGGTTGCCAGCCTGTTTGGCTGGGACATTAGAAAACACTCTTGCTGCTTGGAAGATGCCAGTGGCTTTCAAACCCACCTTAACCTGTCTCAGAAGGAGGGCTCGATTTCACTTATGCGCAACAGTAGGCCATGCCTGTACGGTACCAGTTCCCTCAATCCAGCTAAAATCCTGCTCGTGGAAAGCAGCCATTGTTAAGGTTATCTACTAAACCTGCGTGCTTCCTGCTGTGGAATGCTAAAAATGTGCTGAGAGGGTCTGTTAGTACTGTTATGTTTGCCTTCTATTCATGTGCTTTCTTGTATAGTTTTAAAATACAAAGTAAGTTGACCTTTAAGTAAGGAATTACACAACCTAACAGGCCTCAACAGTATTCCCCCCATTTTTCACAGCATATTAATATTCCATTTAGCTACACATGAAACTATGCATGGAAAATTTCCCCTTTATTTAAACATATTTTTGTGTGCCATCAGGCGATTGGTTTTATGATCTTCATTTACTTAGTCATGCAGTTTTGTCAGACTCTGCCCACTTAGTGCTGAAACTGTGGAGGCTTCAACATGCCTGTCTGTATTATACTTATCACATCTGCACTTTGAAATGGGTGATGCAGTTGCACTTTTTCCCAAATGTCAGAGGGCTGTACTGTATGTGTGAAAAAAAAAATACAGGTGCTAGGAAGTTGAATAATCAACATTTTAATGCACTTCTTTTCTAATATGGCACGGTTTCCCAAGCCCTGCAGGAAAACACTTCCATCACAGAAGATGCTGACTCAGGCTCTACAAGACGAGCCTGCCCTCGCCCCAACCCAGCCATTTCCACAAGGAAACCCCCCGCCTCCTTTTTCTGTGACACATAAATGTGCATATATTTATTATCTGAACTCCTGAGACTGCAAGAGAAAAGCAGCAAGACCCCAAAACTCCTTATTCTTCCTCAACCTCCCCACATCTCCTGCAGCCTGTTAATGAACTACCACATAAACTCACGCTCAGTTTTCCTCTCTCTCTCTCTCAATGCCTCTTCCATCACAACAGGCCACATCTGGTTTCCATAAGCATATACAGTACATGTCATCGCACAGAAGAGGAGGGGGTTGAAAAGAGGGAAGGACTCAAAGAGGAGGGGGGAAGGGTGTGCCAATCTATATCAAGGGAATTTTGAACTTCAAGGAGTGGTAAAGACTGTCAAGATATTATTTTTCATCATCTCTCTCAAACTTCTTCTCACATGATGAATCAACCCGGGCCAGCTTCCTATCAATAAAGAATGCAAGGAAATATACATGAGCAAGAACACATGTGCAGGGAAACAGGATACAAAGCGGGAAATGATCTTAGAGGAGAGTCAGTGAGACACACAGAGATCAGAAAGGCCACATCAGACGTTGTCTTTGAAAGCTGAGCCTGGTGTGCCTCTATGCTAAGCTCCTAACAGTAGTGGACACAAATACCTTATGCGGTTACACTGACGAGGGGAGGAGAAGGGCAGTCAGGGGGACTCTGCTTACAAAGCGAAAACATATTTTTACTGCCCGCTCACCAGCAGCAAGAGTGGACTTACACAGCTGACTGGCTTCTCCCATTGACCCCAACTCTACGCTGCTGTGGTCGTCCAGATGCTGCTAGCGGCTGTGCAAAAGACCGACACCTGTAGAAATATTGTTTTGAATCATCTCTACATATGTGCACACTGCCCAGTCCAGTTATTTCACATCAGATTTGCTGGCTTCAATTATGTCTGCCAAGTCTTACACATCAGAGCCGTGACTTCAACTCCGAGAACTCTGTTCAACCTAGGTTAAAGTACTATTCAGTGGTTTTGTTGATGATGGCCCAAAAATAGCAGTAAAATAGTTTTTTAGGGTATAGTACTCCATTCACAACATTCTCTTAGCACAGACTGGTTGAGGATGAAGTAAAGATGTCAGTTCAGTTTGGTGGTGCCAGTTTTCTGGACAGATGCCCACAGTGGTTACTTAGATTAGATTTCAGTGGAGAGGCAGTCTTAGTGTGTTTAATCAGTACTTTCATATCAGCATTAGCAGAGTAACAAATCCACTGAGACAAGAAACTTATTTTAGTCAGTCCTGGTCTTTTTTTTTTCCATTTCTGGACTTAAAAAAAAAATGTTTCCACACAGCTTCTAAGTATGTCGTTCAATTAAGGTACAGTATGTTTGGATGTAATAGCTAAAAAGGCTCAATGATTTTTAAAAAAAAAAAAAAATTACCTCAGGTTCCTGGTCTGAACCCCAGCTGGGGCCTTCACTTGTAGTTAAAGCGCAGTGCGACTACTAAAGTGCCATATAAATGCAAATTATGCTATACTTAACTATAAACAACTATATACTAAACTATTCATAAGATGTTTATATGAAGCTTGTTTGAAATGGGGTGGAATTTGAAAAACGAGACGTCATTAGAGATGAAAGTCTTTCCCAATCCAGCTTTCCTGCCCCAGTTACAAATTTGTTCTTGGTCTGCCAGAGATGCCAGCTCAAGTGATTCACTGGTCCTTGCAGAGTCCAGCCACACTGAGTTGTATCAGGGCAGAAAAATGTTATGCTCAGCGACCATAGGGCTGTAATTACATAGGAGCACTGCTGAGCTCTGCAGGATAAACGTCAAGACCAGAGGGATGGAGCAAGGCAGCTGAAGAGGGCAAGCACGGGCAAATTTATACCAAGGAGAGAAAGAAAGTGTGGGTAACACAAAGGCAGACACTAAAGTGGGTTAACTGTATCAAATAAGAAGGCATCACAAGATATGGGTAAAAGTTAAATACTCTCAGTGTCACCCTAACAGTATTAGGTCATTCTCCTTGTTTCAAATGTGATAAATGAGCAGAGTTTCAGCATGGTGTGACTGACACCTTGTGGATTCTCAGGATAACTGCTGAAACTGTGTGGAAGTAATGACATGTAAGATCATATTCTCTATATTTCATCTCTGCAGTGTTTTTTTTTTAACAGTTATGACCAGAAAAAAAAAAACTTTAAACTCAGTCAGCATGGAAAATGGAAAGAAATGTCACAATAATCTCAAACTTCAATTTTTATTATTTGTACATTCACCACTGATAGGCGTACTCAAAGAAGAAATTAAAAAAACAAACAAAAAAAAAACAAAACAAAACAAATCTTTGTACTAAAATGATAAAATAAAGATTAAAAAACAATATTAAAACCATTGGTGAGAAAACTCATAATGCAAGCTCCCCTCTCAGGCCTGTATTGACACTACAGGGTCAGAGTACAGGAGGAAGAGGAAGAAAGGGAGAAGTGGAGAATCAATGAGAACATAAACATAATTTGTGTCAGCTGTGACAGATTCTCTCCCACAGAGAATAAACTCATCTCTTAACAGAGACAGAGGAACACTGCATTGCCTTAGTAGTTATTCCACACTTGTTTAAAAACACCCCAGAGCTGCCTCATTTAAAGACTTGATTTTAAGTAATCTTAAGTCTGTACAAAAGCCAAACACACCTATTTCAGTATTGTCTGATTTACGCAGTCCTCTCCGGAGGGAACTGAATTTTCTCTTTAGGCAGGACTGGCGGGAGTAGCCTTAAACCACATGCAGCAACAGAAGGATTCCTCATCCAAATTGTTAAACACAGAGGCGAAAACAATTGACTGCAAATCATAACTGGCACCCACACTATGGGGCAAATGGGGAACATTGGGGGTAAATAATTAAAATTACCCAGTGAGTCAAACAGCTATCCTGTCAAGACAAAAACTGGAGAGGGAAACAAGATCAAACCTTGACAGGGACACGCCACGTACAGCGTTCTGAGAAACAACACTGCAAAAAAACTAAAAGAAAAAGAAAGAAAAAACAAATCATGGTCCCCTTAAAGCACGATTCTGTGTAGATGTAAATGTGCTTTAAAAAAACAAAAACAAAAAGGTGACAATTTGAAAGATGGTAGCGACATCAGTTGGTCCTCTGTTGGGTCTTAGTTGTAACAAAGTACATGTAGTGAAAGGCAAATGGAAGAGGGCAGTCTCTAGGACAGTTCCGTCAGTTGATTGGCCATTAGCGCCGCCTTTCTCGTGGTTCACTGCGGCTGCGCGAGCGTCGGCCTCCGCCAGCCCCGCTGCCCCCTGGCCTACGGTAGCCATCCCTGCGTTTGTCGTTCTCCCTCTCCCTCTCCCTCTCCCTTTCCCTGTCCCTCTCCCTGTCTCTACCTCGGTCTCGGTCCCTCTCTCTGTCTCTGTCCTTGTCTTTCTCACCCTCACTGCGTTCTGTTGTGCCTCCTCCAGCTTTCATCCTCTCCTTGCGCTCCTCTTCCCTTTTTTTCTCCTCCTCCTCTTGCTCCTTCCGCCGTTTCTCACGTTCTTTTGCCCGTTCTGCTCTCGCAGCTTCCCGCTGGGCAAACTAAAATGAAGAGAGGTGAAAAACTTTATAACTTTCAGTTAACTTCAATTAGATTTATACGTAAAGCCAGAAAAACATACAACCAAAGCCTTTAAAGTGGTTTGTGTCTCACCTGTTCATCTGTAAGTGGAAGCCAGTATATGCAAGGAACAGCTTTAGTCTTGCGGAACAAGTCATCAAGCAGCTTTGCGGGGGGATCCTCGGCCATTTTCTCTGATAGAGATTAAAGGCACAGCATTAGGCAAAAACGTTTTCCTACAGGTAGACTTGCAAAGTCAGGGATTTTGTAGGATTATAGTCAGGTGTATGATCAACCAATTATACCAAACAGGTGCTAATGATCATTAATTTCACATGTAGGTTGAAACAGATTCATTAACTGAAACCAACAGCTACGTAGGAGGCTTAAAATTGGGTGAAGAACACCAAACTCTGGTACCAAGGTGAGGTTGTGGAAGACAGTTTCATGTCACAGGTCATACATGGCAAGACTGAGCACAGCAACAAAACACAAGGTAGTTAATACTGCATCAGCAAGGGCTCTCCAAACCATGACTTCAAAGCAGACTGGAGTTTCAAGATGTGCTGTTCAAGCTCTTTTGAAGTGGCACCAAAAAAAAAAAAACGGACAATGTTGAGGATTGTAGACGCAGCGGTCGGCCAAAGAAACCAAAGATGAAAAACACATCCAAGCTAATTTCCCTTCAAAATCAGAAGATATCCAGTAGAACTCAAGGAAAACCATCTACTGTCCAGAGAAGCCTGTCTAGAAGTGGTCTTCATGGAAGAATTGCAGTCACAAAGCCAGGCAGAGTGACTCAATTATGCACGACAACATAGGAACTGGAGTGCAGAAAAATGGCAGCAGGTGCTCTGGACTGATGGGTCAAAATCTGAAATATTTGGCTGTAGCAGAAGCCAGTTTGTTCACTGAGGGACTGGAGAGCAGTACAAGGAGTGTCTGCAGGCAACAGTGAAGCATGGTGGAGGTTCCTTGCAAGCATTTCTGCAGATGAAGTTGAAAGATTTGGTGAGGATTAATGATGTACTCTGTGCTGAGAAATACAGGCAGATACTTAACATACAATACATACCATCAGGGAGACATGACTGGCCCCAAATTTATTCTGCAGCAGAACAAAAACAGAGCTCCCAGAGAGCCCTGATCTCATCAACGTGTGTGTTTAGGAATACATGGAGAGACAGCATTTGAGGAAGCCTAGATCCACAGAAGATCTGTTTGGAACAACCTACCAGCCAAGTTCCTTCAAACACTGTGTGCAAACATACCTACAAGTATTGATGCCGTTTTGAAGGTAAAGGGTGGTTACCCCACACGCGCGAGTGTGCAAAAACTGACAGTCTAACTCCATGTCTTACCCTTCTTCTCCTTGCTCTTTCCCCTCTCCTTGTGTCGTCTCTCTCTGGAGCGTGACCTTCGGGGACCTCCCTCCTTCTCTTCACCGTGTTTTCCAAACTCTCTGACCTTGTCGCGATCCCACTCACGTTCTGCTCGGGCTCGCTCCCTGCGCTCCATTTCACGCTCGCGTTCAGCCCACTGATCTCGCTCAGGAAGGAGAGAGGGCAGGCCTGATGTTCGACCACGGCCGGAGCCAGGTCCCTGTTCCTCTGCTCCAGGTTTGTCAGCTGCAGCCAAACCTTTGTGGAAGTCCAACTACAGGGCAGAAACATGCTCAGACTACAGCTGACCAAGCATTTTAGCCATATAGGGAGAGACAAACAAACAAGTTCTTACTTCATCCTGCTGACAGAAGTCAACACTGAGAACTTTTGGGTTGCTCTGTGGCCATTTCACTCCATGAAGAGCTGCCCGTGTGGCGATTGCCTCCTCTACACTTGAATACTAGACACAGAAAGTAAGGCGCGGGGGGGGGGGGGCTCCGTGAGACAGAGAAAATCCTTTCAATGGATAAAAGCAGTCTGAGCTGCAGTTCTAAATAAAGAAATAAATGCCTGTAATAACTTACAGTTACATAACAGTGAGACTTGATTTTGTCAATCCAGAAACCGTCCTCCACCAGTGTGCCAGTTCTGCTGAGCAGTTCCTTAAGCTGTCCCAGAGTGAACGGCCTCACCTGAACAAAACATTACAGAGCACATATTAACAGACTCCTTTACAACATGAAGAACAATAAAGTGTCACTACCAAGAAGAACTATGCTTATTTATATATATTCCACATATAAGATAAACATACAACAATAGAATAAGAAATGTATATGAAAGGAGAAGACTACAAGAGAAAAACTGAAATCTTTCCATACAATTAATTTATGAAGAAATTAATCAGTTTAGATTTATTATTAATGAACTGAAGTTTATGTGAGGAGAACAAAATATAGTGAGGTTCTAAGTGTCGGACCAAAGACAAATCTTTTTAAAATTTTATCATAATTGCTTTAAAAGCAAGGCAAAAAAATTTCCCAATAGGAAAATTTCTATCAATAGGAAAGATGCACATTGAATTTTAATAAAGGTCAGCATAATAGCATGGGCACGGTTATATTTACCTATTTTTCCTACATAAATCATATCAACTTAGTTTTACTTCATTCTACATAAGAGTATGTGCCTGAAATTAGAGCTTCACAGCAAAACTCTTATTTCTCTATCTGTGCTGCACTATTGTAATCAGTGGACACTGTAGTGTTAAAAATGCTACGAAGCTGTGAAAGACTATTCTCTCACCAGGTTGCAGATGTGAACAATAGTGGAGACTTTTCCACGAGGTGGTGAGGGCTGCTTGGCCGTGCGAACAGGGTCATCGATTGTGATGGAAACGCCTGTTTTCTGCTGGCTGATGGAGCGACGGATGAGGGTGTCGCTGGGGGTCACTAGGATGACAAACAGTCAGCACAAGGTATCCATTACTTCATTGTGACACTGTCTTTGTAGACTTTATGATGTCTTTTCCTTTAAATACAGAGGCAACAGGTCCAGAAAGTTGAGAAGAATTACATTAGTGTCACATAAATACACTGTAGGAAATTCTACACACAACAAGGTGTGCTAGAAATCAGCACTGACTGGGAGGGGGAAAAAGAAAAAAGAAAAAGGAAAGTTATTTGGATTCCTGTAAAGGATCATTGAATTTCCAAAACAAATCCTCTCTGTTACACGCACCTTTCCGACTTTGTTAATCATTATTTTAAATTTAAAACAATATGTAAATCACATTTAATTCATTCAGAAGAATTTCTTTCTCCACAGAATTCATCTTTTGGTGGATATATTACCAGTGTTGATTTCTACATCATGGCTGGTATGTGTTGGTGAATGGGTTTCCACAGCTACAGGAATGGAGGTATCCATCTGCTCTTCATGAGCCTTTGTCCTTTCTTGGACTACCCGTAGATCCTCTTCCTCCACCTCTTCTTGCCTGCTCCTCTTTGCTTCTCTTTGTCCATTCTCCTGGCTTTCTGAATGCACCACCTTAAATGTAAGGAAGATATCCAAACCAGGCAATTATTAAATGAGGGATAACATCAGACAATCTTGAAAAGCCCTTTACATTTAAAAATGAAGATTACTAGCTCTGTGTCAACCAGTAGTTAAAAAACTAATAAGAACAACCTGTGTGACAGTGCGTCTAATCTGAAGATCCTGATCAGAGCGCTCCCTGTCTTCGTCATCAGCCCCAGAGAGGACAGCTTCTTCTGGATGCAAGTCAACTACTGCCTCCTGTCCTAAACCCGGCCTGATGTCTGGGATCAGAGACTACCGGCAAAAAGTGAGTTAAAAAAATGGTTAAGCCCTCCACAATCAACACAGTGTTTACAATGGATCTATGAGAATTACTGGCAGCAACAATGTAAAACAAGCTGTGCTATGCCACAATTACCTTGAGTGAATCAGTGGTGATGCTGATGGAAGGTTTCTTGGCAGTGACAGCTGTGCTGGAGCCCCACCTCCTCTTGCGACCAGCCACTGTCCCAGACTCCTGTTCACCCTCTGCACCGCTGGTGCCCGGGGATGATTTACTGCCTAGTAATTCATTCAGTAAATACAATGCTCTGCGTTTATGCAAAACAACAACAGGGAATGTATACAGATAGTGGTCTTCTAGCCAATTACTAAATTATATATCATTCTGTTGCATTACAAATAATTTTTGATTTTTTTTTATGCTGCTGTGTTCTTAAACCTTAAGAGAATTAATGTTGCACATTACTTGTAAAACATAAATGCAAGAGCAATGAGAAGAAAAAGGCACAAAATCAACATGAACAATCAAATGTTGGTAAAGAAGTGAGCAAGATGGAAGGCTGTACTCACTGCTAAGAGAGATCTTACGAGCTGAGAAGGCCTTTGATTTCTGAAACACAAGATAAAAACAACCCGACATACATGGGAGAGGTGAGAGGCAGACACCATGGAAAGAGACAAATGGTCAAATTGAAGGAAAGGTGGAATAAAAACAAGGTGATAAACAGAAACTGAGGACAGTCTTAAAATTAATGCCTATTGAACGGAGCTGTGTTGTATTTGCCATAATTGTTTTGTTTTTTTATCTCTTCTCCTAATTTTTTGTGATCTACACTGGTAGATTTTTTTAATAGCTTGTTTTTGAATATTAAATTGCAGTTGCTGGCTTTCTCAAAACAAACAAGGACCTAGTGGAAATTGTAAAGACTGAATTCAAGCACTAAAGTTTTTTTATTTTTAAAATGTGTCTAGAAAATTATGTGCAATTAGTTTGACAAAAGTAGTAGTAAACTACTTTAATTTAATACTAGTAAACTAAGACAAGATCACAAAATGGGGGGTTTGAAATATTTTGGTTAAACTGCAGGAGGCTCAATTAAAAACCAAAATGTCTTCTCCAGCAGTGACTATAAAGAATATGAATGAATATTAAACACATTCTAAACAAATTATGAAATACAGCACTGAGTAAACATCCACTTATTCCCTGACACCTGGTCCTTACTGGTTTGGATACGGCCCAATCACGACTGCATGTACTGTATCTAGGCAACAAGGGTCCAATCAATGGTGGCTGGATGAAAATCTGAAATCTCGCTGGCTGGCAGGTTGGGTTCAATAGTTCATTTGGGCAGAAATTTGGGCTTTGAAATGCTCTTGGCCAAAGCAGTCATCTTCAGGTGTTAGTCCTTTTAAAGATGTGGCAGGCTGCAGTGCAGTAGAGAATAATCAGTCCACTTAAATGGAGACCAGATGATGAATGCTGTCAAGAGTCACTGTGGAACAACTCCGTCATTTCGACTCAGTTCAGGTGTAGGTAAGAAGCATTCACAAAGGAGTAAAACTGGTGAAAGCTGTAGTAAAAGGGGACCCAAATGGCAAGTCCATCTTCAGTTCAAACAACAAATTCAACTTTTTGCAGTCCAAATAATTGCTTTAGGTTATCTGAAAAAAAATCTTAGCATCCAAGCAGAACATTTGTGGGTATTCTGCTGATTCCAAAAGATAAAAAAGAATCCAAACATCCTTAATACCATGCTCCAGTTCATACTCCACAACGCCCACTTTTTTTTTATTTTTATGAGATAAAAAAAAGTGTCTTTAAGTGTGACAATAATATAAAAAAAAGTGACATTGACTAGCCAATCCCCCTTTCTGAAACTTCTGGTCCAATTAATAGTTTGTCAGCCATATTGATGAAAATGAAAATGAGTTGTTGCCAGGAATGTCCCTCTGTAGTGCAGACTTGGGGGCTTATCTGTGGTCAACTCTGGATTCTTGGGGACAGTGGAACAGGTGCAGCAGTAGCAGTGGTGCCAGAGGTAGTATGCAGGTACCAATAAGGGCAATGGAGGAAGCATGAGCACCTTTGTAACAAAGCAATCATTTGGGGTTTAAACATCAGCCACAGTGAGAAAACACCCTTGCTGTTTATTCCTATGACAGTGCCAAATCAAAAGTGAAAGTTCCTACCGTCATATTACCAAGTTTGAAAATGGCTCATTAAGCCTTCTTGTTTTCTTTTTAAAGAAAGCATTTTCTAACAAAGACTATAGACATAATCTAATTACCTAAAATCTAAATACAATATAATGCAACAGGTTTAAAAAAAAAAGTGTGCCAATAACAGATGTAAATATAAGGGATGCATGTGACTAGTTGACTAGACGTTTAAATATTGCTGCCCTTTCTAGTTGGGCTAGAATTACTAGTCAGTTGAATGTATTATTATGTTACTAATGCAAAACAGTAGTTACCAGTTCAAAAATGCTAAGATGCCACTGGCCACTCACCTGGGCTGCAGCCCTGACACACAGCTGCACCCCACTCTCTCTCAGTGGAGGAAAGTTGCAAACGAGCAAGGGGGAAAGTAAACAAATGACAGCTGAGGTAGCTAACCAGTGCTGTTGTACTGTAGTGTAAAAAAATTTTTATATAATATATATGTGTGTGTGTGTGTTGCCTGTGTCAATCAAAATAAACTGGAATATAGTCAAGCAACCAAGGCCAGGTGTAACCATGTTCTTCACTGTGGCACATGGATGAAACCAAGGTTACTGCTGCAAGCACTGCTAAGGTTCTGTGGCATTTAAACCACAAGTTGAATAAGAAGAAGCATGATTAATGGATTCATATAGTTCCAAAAATACACACAAAATATTTGTTCGACTTCAGTGTTTGACTGTTTAGACTGTCCAATTTTGAATGTTTTGAGTGTTTTAAAGTAGTTGAATGGCAAAGTTTGCTCTCTTGTTTAAACAACTAGTTAATTAGTCACCAGGAACATCCCTAGAAACTAACACCCCTGCCAGCTTTCAGGACCAAAATGATTTGGGATTCTCCAGGTGCCCTACCTCCTCACTGGTTTCTTGACATTTCTCTGGATCTGCCATGGCAGTCTCCTTCACCTGCCTGTGTAATGTTAAAAAATAAAATAAATACAAATCACCAGGAAAGGAGGTAAAAGAGAGCAGATCATCAATATGAAGGAAGAATTTTACATAACAAAATATTCCAAGTAAAAAAACAAACAACAAAAAAAAGGAACACTGAGGTTAATTAACTTTGTTAAAAAATGTACAGCATTAAATTAATAGCTTAACAGGACGATGAAACACAATGTAAAAGTTTAATCTGATGATAAAACAAATCTGTAAGTACTACAAACTCTGAATAGCAATGGGAATAAATAAATGAACAAATAAATAAACTGTGCAACCAAAACTATTAAAATCTGAAAACTTAACTGACCCCTAAAGAGAAACGGATTCAGAATGGGCATGCCTTTTGGGATCCGCCAGCATTCACATTAAGTATTGTTAACTGGGCAAATCAAGCAAAATTAATACTTGTATCCTTTAAATCTCATTACACTGCAATCAGTATTCAAAAAAACAAACAAACAAAAAACGTTTCTTTAAACACACGTATCAAGGCTCCACAACACAGCATTAAACGCGTTTAAAATCTCTGCAAGTGAAACCACTCCAATGCAACGCACAAACAGCAACCAGTAGACGCTAAAATTACTGCGCCTTAACCGCATCTCACGTTGACGACCACATCGAATGTGCTGCTGTCATTTCCCCCAACGGGGCTATGAGCTGAGCCGAGGTAGGAAATAAAAGACATTAAATGAACGCAGAGCCGCCACAGGCTATGTAGCCAGGCTGAGTCCGTCCGGATCCAGCATGCACTACAGCCGCACAATACCTGACGAACGAGCGTGCGCCTCACGTC
>JAMQGT020007818.1:0-36601 GCA_024447675.2 Pterophyllum scalare
GTTATGTTGTAACTTCTCAAGTTTCAGTTAGGTCTTGCTTCCTATTAAAAGGAGATTTTCCTTCCTGCTGTCGCAAAGTGCTTGCTCACTGGAGGTTGTGTGATTGTTGAGGTTTTCTCCAGAATACTGTAAGGTTTTTACTTTACAGTATAAAGCACCCTGAGCTTACTGCTGTTGTGATTTGAAAATATATAAATAAACCTGAATTGTCTGACTCGAAATAAATAAACATAACAAATTTTGTTGTCAGCCCAGGACTATTTTTGTCCAGGGACACATTGTCACTGCCATAGTGATGTTTGCTGGGTGGTGTGAAAGGGAGTAGTAAAAGTCAACCAAAACAGTGTAGCTGCTGGTGAGAAAACAATAAAAAGACAAATCAGCTGGAAAACCATAAAGCTCTGAGAAATTGAGGGGGTAGAAATCTCTGTGGATCACTTTGAATAATCTCTATTAACATACAATTAGCAATTTATCTTTGCTGGTATAACAATGTTATCAGTAGCCATCATAAAAGAACTCAGTGAAGTCAGTTTTTGTGTGTGGGATGTTTAGTATTTCCAGGACATTTTGAGGGTGTGAATTTGTACTGTATCGACGTTAATGCGTTTGACTGCAAAAAGAAAGGAAGCCAACAACGTTCCGGTATATTTGGGAACAGCGGGGAATCTTGAGCAGCCTCTGTTGTTGCCGCAGTGTTTGTTTTGCTGCTCAAGAGTTTGTGTGGGCCTCATGGGAGCCTTGCAGAGAAGACATACACACACAGCACATAGGGACTGATGATGATGTACAGCCTCGATGTGTTGAGGAGCCTCCTCAGCAATACACAATGCCAGGAGAGTGCAGTGACTCAGGCTGACACAGCGGGAGTGCAGCGCCAAGGAAACTACTATCTGTTCCCAAAGCGCCACAACTCCTCCTGTGCCAGAAACAGTGCAGCATTGCAGCTCCAGAAGCAAGTTTGCAAAGACTCCTTACTTTGTTATTAATGACATTGTTGTTCAATGTGATCTATCTGCTGCTGCATGTGTCCCTGAATGTTAAACAATTGCAAGTCTGAGATTTTATTAATCTTTTCCTCATCCCCCAAGAGCCTAATAATCCCTTCTTTTATGCATTGCCAAATAGTTCAGAAAGCACATTTGGTTCCCGCAGACTTTCTTGGTAAAATAATGATTCAATTAATGGTAAAAACAAAAGAGGCTCAGCATTTGAAATCATCACCTCGGGGTGTGGGGGTTACAAAAAAAATGAATATGGCAACAGCAGTCCCAACGGTGCAGGTCACAGAGCTTGAAAGTCTCCAACAGTTTGATGGGAATTAATACAAATTTTAACAATGTCACCATTGCACACTGGAGGTTTCTTTTTGACAGCAAAATCAGCATCCACTGCTACCACTGCAGCTATACTTTCCCATCTTTCTTCTTTCAGCATTATTTGCAGCTTAACAATATTTGGGCCAGACTGTCCACATGAAAAATGTATGATTTCTGCTTTTGGGTAGACTTAATATTCCCTGTTTAACAATAACACCAAAGCCGAAGAATATTTCCATATTTTCCTTTTTGTTTACATCAGAAATGGGTATTTAATGAAGGAAAGAGTTATTAAGGATTCGCGTGGAATGCACAGCCCCCAAAAAGAGCTTGGACGCTGTGTAAATTATAAAACAAAAACAGAAAGCAATGCTTTGCGAATAGCTGCATTCTGTTTTTGTTGCGCTTACCGGGTGACAGCACAGTGTTTGATGTTTGGTGCAGATGGAGCTTACTGCAGAAGATCAGAAGGAAACACTTGTCATCTCAAAGTGGTTTGATGTGTGCAATTTTAGTCTTTAACAAACTCATTAGAATTTCTTTTTCCAAGTCAATGTTATGTATTTTGCATGAGTACTTTTCTTTTTTGCCCAAGTGTACAATACAGGCAAGAGAAATCGTGTAATGGAGAATGTAGTCATCATGCGCTCATGAAACAGAATTGTTTGTGTTGTGCCAAAGGACAGATAAGACTGCAGCTCATAAGTTATGTGCAGGTGAGGTTTAACGCTCTTAAAAATATCATTTAAGGTGAGCTTGTGTCAAATAGGATTAAGAGCTAATTGGTGTTTAAAAGCCAGTGTTCTCTCTGGATGTCAAGAGCTTTTTCCCTGCCGGTACCGTGTGCTAGAGAAGATTTATAAGAACCGTTAAGTGTTAGATTACAACTCAGTTTTATTTTTATACCAAAACAAACCGGGACAAATATCGCAATACTGTATTGAGTGTAGTGTTTTTGCAGGCACATTCCTTTCTGCATCATGATCATCAGCAGAATGCCTGCTGTTCATAACAACATCAGTGAGACGTGCTCCCGTCTCCTACTGTCAGATGTACTGTATATTTTTAATGCTGTTTCAGAGCCACCTAAAAAACATCAAAGCAAGCTAGAGTAGCAGCATGCTTCGCCACATTTGTGCCTGCATTTCATATTTACACTGAATTGCCATTGTGGAGTTCACAAAGTAGAGGAATGGGACCAGTCACAGGACAGGACAAACCAGACGGCACTGCTGCTGTAGATTAAACTCGTGTCAGGCTGCATTTTCTGCCCCACTCCTCTCCATGATGACAGCAGATGGCCTGCAGGGTAACATGTCAGCAGGGCACTTATTGTTATGCAGAAAAACTACTGTCAGCCTTATGAAAAAGGGAGAGCGTAATATGGAACACGATGCAGTGGTTTGTGCCAAGGAAAGCATTAATGAGCAGCAGAGCATCTTGGGATGACTGTCGGAATGACGTTGTTGAATCCTAATCAATTCAAATGATGTGTTGTGCAGAGTTACATTGCTAATGCTGGCTTTTGCCATTATTAGAAATTCTTATAATATATTGCACTCCTGCAGGAGGCTCAGCCTGTTTGATACTTGCTTCTATATTTGGTAAACTATAATTCGCATGCAGAGCAGTCTCTGCAAAATAGCAACAAGGCACTGTGCCTCGCATCCAGACAGGCCATGTCATATTTTCCACTGAGAAAAGTAGCAGGCCAAGCACTTGGCCCACACATCGGACTATCAGGCCATCTGCCACGCCATCCCACATATTCACTATTTTATGTGATGCTTGGTATTCAAGTCATCTAATGTCCCCATTTAGTTCATGCCAGTGCCCATGTCCATGCTCCATTATTCAACACAACCCATGATGCTGCTGTATATCCTCTTAGTTTCCATTTGTCACATTCAGGGGTTGACAGCAATCACTGAGACGGCATAAACGAGCATCAGAAACCCTCCATGTACACTTATCGCGTGGCGGTATGTTCACGTAAAGGATTTAAAAGCAAGCAAAGTGACCCTACTTAAAGACCAGAAGTATAGCTCTGTGTGTGTGGTGGAGGGAAAAGCGAAACGCTTTCACGCTGAATCTATGGAAACATTTCAAATCAGCGAGGAGGAGACAGAGAATGGAATAGGAGTGCACTGTATGGAGAGAGAAAAGGGTACAGAATTAAGAGATTAAAGTAGCTGCAGGATTAGGCTCCAGGTTTTAATGATGGAAATGGAAAATCTGTGAACAGAGTCTGACACATTCTCTCTGGCCCTCTTCTCCTCTTCACCGCCTCTCTCCAGAGCATGTGTCTCCTGCTGATTGTGTAGACAGCCTCCGGGGATAACCAGCTTTCCCCTCCATTAAAGAATATATATTTGTTTAAGAACACTTATGTGCAAGCACATGTTTTCCCAAAGTGACGCAGCCACACTGGTTAACAATTACTAGATGGACTGGGCTGCATTTCCACTTTTGACCATACACACACACATTCACATTTGCACTCACATGCATAAGTCATGGACTGTAAATAACAGGATTAAGGTAACAGTCTGGTTGAAACACTTTACAATGCACGATTCAGAGTAATCAGACTTCCAAAATAACCTGAGTTTGTATAATCAGGTCTGCATCTGAGAGGTTACATAATCACGTAATGCCACAAAATATGGGAAAGAAAATCGAGGTCATTGTTTATATTTATCTGGTCTTATAGGGCACATTCATGTGATTAATGTGATCTTTGCAACTTCCCAGGTGTAAAGTGAAAGCTGCTATAGCCACTCATAGCCATAAAATTAATAAAAAAGCAGCATGCCCAAGCACACGTGCACCGACAGACTGACTAAAACACTGATCTGTTATTCAAATGTGTGAGTCAACTACTCTGATTCAGCCCTGATGATGAGTTTTTACTAAGTTGCAGTACATCGAGTTTTGCACTGAGGAGTGCAGTATAATGTTAATGGCACTTTTTAATCATTCAGGATCTTTACACTGCACAGTGATTTCAACTTATAGCAAAGAAGTGATTGCCTCTTAGAATAACTGCATCAAAGCCAGACTGCCAGTTCTTATTTTAGGCATAATAATTAGGTCTCACTTCTCTTATCTCCTGTAAAGCCTAATTTTACTAGCACATATGTGGTGCTTGCACAAAATATTTCCATCTTAAAGTGTGAAACGCTTCTTGACTGCTGAAACACTGAAGCTTCCCCGTGCTCTTGCGGCAACACTGTATTTTACAAGGATCACTTTCAGCTGTGCTTTAATTGTCAGGAGAGCCGACTGTACTGAAGATAACTCATGCCCAGAAGAAATGAGATGCTAATGTATTGCTGGGCATTTGAAATAAATCTGCAAGGTGCTCTTTTTATGCAAATGCAAGGCGCCCCGTGTGTCAGCAAAAAGAAGGCAAGAAACGGATAAGTTAGTGGTGGCTTTCCCCACTCTGACCCACTCTGTTGTTGCTTGAGGCTGCTGTGGTCTACAGGACATTATCTGAAGACACAGGATTCATGCCTTTGAGAAGGCCTCATGCATCTGTCATTTTTTTCTGATTACTCATTATCGCACGTCAATAAGAGAAAGATGCAGCAAAAGATTTCAGAAAAAGTCTAGAATTCAGTGCTGTTTTCATCCCATGTGCACTAGCGGTAGTCCAGTGAAAACTTTAGGAAGTGACTTTAAAGAAAGACCCCGCGGTATTCCCCTGTCCACTAATCATCACTTCTATAGCTACAATTGCTGAGATTGATCTCACATGGTTAAATATTCTGTCTAAGGATGTTTTCTGTCAGTCCTGGTCCCACTAGATTGCTTTACCTCTTCATTTCAAAGGATAAGTATTCCCTTTGTCGGAGGACTAAGCCTCTCGACTTCAGAGATCAAATCCTCTTGGTGCATCTGTAATAAGTCAAGGGGCCAGCTTCAGGGGGTTACACCCCCCCCCACCCAAAAAAAAAGACAAAGGGTGAAAGAGAATTGGGAAGTGATTGTTTTTTCATGGAGAGGCCCGAATGCAAATCAAGAACTTTGTTTTTGGATATGAGATGCCTGTTTTGTCTAACATGACTCAAACACAACAGCCTGTGCAACTTCTGCAGCAGTAAATATGGAATTTTAAATCAGAAAGGCTCAATCCTCTGCATGCATTCTGACTCATGAAGCTCTGGTGGCTCTCGTCTGAGCCCGGGAGCCTGGCCAGCATACTGTCACTATCCGAGCCAGTGTTGAAAGATGAGAAAAAGGAGCTGATGAGGCAATACTCTCTAATGAGTTTTAAAGCAGAATCTTTTCTATGGATTTCTGAGCAATCAGCAGCCAGTCGATAATGTCCTGCATGTTGATGTCTGTGCAAAAGGTTTTAGTTAGGACTGACTGGATGGCATAAATTTTTGTCATCACGTAGCTGTTAAAAGAAGCTATCTCTTTAGTGACTCTTTTGGACTGTGAAAACCTTAATCTGTTGCTAATCCTCTGCTAAGAGCCAGAGGATATCGCTAGTGCTGCTTAGCGGTTACCAGTGCCCGATAAAGCTATTCTATTTGTTTAGCCATGTTTAACTTCACTCTCTCAACCAACACTTGAGGATTAAAGCCTTAACTGCAATATTAACCCAAGCTAAAATGCATCAGGCTGGAGGCAAATTGCTGATGGAAGTGCAAGGATAAGACAACATCATTAGGACTTCTAACCAGGGATGCAGCAGACAACCGCGGGGCTCATTATGGCCCTAATGGAAAAGCTACAGGTTAAATCAGGTCAAATGAGGCAGGCAGAGAAATAAAACGATCAAAAAGGAAAAAAAATTACACATGAAAACATCCTCAAAGCTGTGTTCATTAAGCCAGAACTCTACTGTGTATATATACTCTATATACTCGAGGCTCCTTAGAAGCTTAATATGAAACCATATGAAACGTGGATGTTTTTGTGAATCAAAACAAAACAGCAGTTTGACGCTCTCGTGCATCAGTGGAAACAGGATGTTGGCGGAGACGTGAAGGAAAATTTATCAAGAAGGTTTTAAAAATTTAAAAGTACTTTGTGTGCTTAGTTCAAACTGGAGAAAAGCAATTAGGCAAGAGTCATTATGGCGAGTAACTTTTGATGAGGAGGAGGTACAGTGTTTTTTGTTTTGTTTAGTTTTTTGTGGCTCAACACCCCACAGCTGTAATACAGTGTTGGGTATAAAAGGCATTACTTATTAACACATTAGTGTGTGTTTTCAGTAACAAATAGTGCCTGAGATAACAATTTGAAACTCAGCGATTATATAACAATTATGAGTCCCAGTAAGCCTCTTTCACGCCAACAGTTTTGAGGGTCTGTGTATTTAATGTTCTTCATTTAATGCAGGGTTGATTGGAAATGTATTCTGTGGGCGATCAGGAGACACACTGCTGCTGAGGGGCTATGATGGCATGGAGATGTGGGAATGTGATTTGACCTGATGATGGCTTCTGATGTACTGTATAAAGCAGCTCCTGCTGAAGAGCCTCATGTATGAGTTGCCCTTAACTTCAGAAGATTTTATTTTTGAATAATAATATAATTAAAATTGGATGAAAAGATCAATAACTATCATGTCTATATGGAGTTATGGTGAAAATTCTAAAGTGTTTCTGCTAATGGTGATGCTACAGCCTACTGAATCATGGGGTTACTTAGTTTTTCACACTGCTTCTGCAATTTGGCTTAATCTTTGTTAAATAAATAATGACACGGTGGAGAGGTGGTTAGCACTGTTGTCTCACAGCAAGAAGGTCCTGAGTTTAAATCCACCAATCTGGCCGGGGCCTTTCTGTGTTGAGTTTGCATGTTCTCCCCCAGTCTGTGTGCGTACTCTGGCTTCCTCCCACAGTCCAAAGACATGTAGTTAGTGGGGTTAATTGGTGATTCTAAATTTAACATAGGTGTGAATGGTTGTCTCTCTGTAACAGGCCGACAACCTGTCCACGGTGGACCCTGCCTCTCCCCGGATGATATCTGGGATAGGATCCAGCCCCCACCCCTGCAATTCAGAATTGGGTAAGTGCAAGAGAATGGATGGATAGATAGATAGATGGATGGTGTAATATGTCATGTTTTGTTGTGCAACTGAGCTGTATTTAAATAATTATTGTGAATAGTCAGGAGCCAGAAAGTGATGAGGTAGCATAGTGTAGTACAAAGAATGGAAGCAGGTACTCTTTAAAGTTCAAATACACACTTTAAAGCTCACTTTAAGAGGCTGTAACAGCTTTATTGTTTCTGTGGGTACATGCCAAATCACTGCGTTTTGTCAGTGCTCCCCAAGAAACAGATGATTTATGTGCTGCAACAATTTTGTTTTGATTTTTTGTTTTGTTTTTTTGTTTGTTTGTTTTGTATAAATTAAAAGAAGAAGAAGAATGGAGTGCGTTACTATGACTGTGTAGGTTCTCAGTCATTTGGGTCACAGTAGTCTCTGGAGCTTTAAAAAAAGAAAAAGGCAACTGGACTTCTTTAAGTTTCTTGAAGAAGTTTCACCTCTCATCCGAAAGGCTTCTTCAGTTCTCCAGTGAGTTACTGGTGAGCTGCAGAGGTGGTGGCAGGCTGGGTTTTGAAGCAAGCTGTTTCCCAGTTTACATTTTCATTGCTTATCAGGCTAAGCTAAGCTAAACTAGCCACCAAGCGCCACACCGTGAGAGTATCTCCTCCTCGTCTCAGAGTGAAAGCACACACGCATATTTGTCCAAAGTGTTATTAATGCTTTATAAATAGGTGAATACTATGATGTTAAGAATTAGCTCGCAAAGTTAGTGAAAAAATAAATCGTGTTTTGTATTTTAGTCCCCCCGCCTTTTTTAGGGGCTTAAAACATTTATCCCAAAATAGGACTTCACCACATACAAATGCACACACACACACACCTGGTAATTCATTAGTGCAGCTGGATGAGCATTTTATGTGAAGCAGATAGAGGAACAAATGGTACTGTGCATTGGTTCATGTAGTCATTATTGTCATCATTATTCCACATTCTGGCCGCCTGTAATTACCCACTTTGCTTCCTGGTACACTGCTTTCTCTTTCTGATTTTTTTTTCTCCCCACTGTGCGGGCTTGAAGATAATGTAATCACAAAAAGAACAAAATTGCAAAGCTTGTGAATCAGAGGCAGAAAGGAGTGCTGTGGCACAGCTTTGAAGTCATACAGTTAATATTGATGAGGTGAGACGTTTTAGATGATTAGCACCAGAGATTTCACTTCTGTTTTTTTTATTTTGCATCATTAAGGTCAAGCGCCTAACATTTCAGACTTTGCTTACATTTTCCACTTGCTTGATCAGTGGACGTGGTACAGGGAGAAGGGTGGAAAGCTCCAATTAATATTGTTTGACTGAGTGAAAAGAAAATGATTCCAAATATTTTTTTATGTTCCAAAAAAACTTGTGTGGAAAAAAAAAATAAGTATGACTCACAATCTGGAAATGGATGCTGTTTTCTGTGACGGGAAAACACATCGAATGTAGTGTATGTTTGCTAGACAAACTCAGCTTGAGCACTAAAACAATTCACTTCTGTTGACATGCAAAAGCTACTACATTAGAGGTTTAAGCAAACTTGCTGACACTCATCACAAAGTCAGAATCAAAGCAATATAAATATAAAGCCTGAGTGCTCACAGCATATCCTCACCATTGTTCTAAAATCCTTGTCAGGTTTGTTCACTATGATGCCACAGCAAAGCTCTCTATGCATTGTATTTCTTGAGCAAGTCCCTTTGCCAGTGCCTCTTGCGATCTGGAAAAACTTGGGGCATGCGGATCTTTTTAAAGTCCTCAATGCATTTCTTCAGATCCTCCTCCAGCATTTTCCTCTCATCCTCGTCCTCATCCAGCCCAGGCGGGGGGCAGCCGTTCTCCCTGACACTGGGGCGTGGAAGCGTCTTTAGGTTGAGCGTGGTGGGGCGCTGGGGGCTATCAGCGGGAGGCGGCGATGGAGGAGAACTAGATGTAGAAGAAGGTTTGGATGACGGCAGAGGGAGGGGGAAGACCGGGGGTGACGGCAGTGGAAGGTCAGGGATGTCTGGCGCAGGAGGAGGAGGTGGAGGAGGTGTTAGAGGAGGAGGCAGCGGGTTTCGTAGGTCCAGTGTTGGAATGCTGCTGGTTTCTGGAAGGCTTTGAGTGCGGCCACTACTGCTGGTTTCTGCTGTGGCTGACAGTGTAGGAGCTGCAGCTGGTTTAGAGGCCACTACTTCAGTGATAGCTGGGGGGTCAGAGGTCATCGCATTGGGAATATCTGATGAGCTACCTGCAAAGGAAAGAAATAAATACATTTATGAGTTGCTTTTAAGCTGAATTCAAATCATTCAACAGCCATTTTCTTTTCTTGCTTATACATAGATAATAATATTGATAGTATGTTGTTACAGTAGGCTACATATGCTCGTAAATATAAAGACAGAGCCAGCTGATTAGCTTAGCTTAGCTTAAAAGCAGTAGGGAGGGTGCCCAAAACTGACTCTGTCCAAAGTTCAACATAAAACTATTTCTCGCCTGAACAACAGGAAGGCACTGTAATTCTTATGGTCACTGTGAGACAGCCAGGAAAGTAATGTACACTGTATATAAGGATTTGACTTGTCCACAGGTTAACCAGGGAGCTTTAATGGTGTCTGTAGGTGTAATTACAAACTTTAGACTCAGTCAGGCTTTTGCTGTTTTTCTCTTCTAAGCTAACCCTCTGGATCCAGCAATTTATTCAATTTACAGGCTTTGGAGTTGTACTGATTTTCTCACTTAGCATTTGGCAAATGCCAAATGTTCCCATAAAAATAAAGCATATAAGAATAACAAGCACGTTTACATTCAGGTGTCTGGTCTGCTTGAATCCAGGTCTCAGCTACCAGGGGTCAAGGGATTGCACAAAATTTGATTACATTTCACCTCCCCACCCACCCTCCTTTACCAGAGTGTGTCAGTAGTGTGCGGCTGGCACAGAAACAAACACCTGAGTCTTCAGCATTACAGTTTTTGTCTCTGAGAATACAAAAGTAAACACACGCTGGCACAAGAGTGTGTAGGAGCATTATGGAGACAGTAATTATCAGAGAAAGGAGCTCAGCATGAGAGATGAGGAGAGTGTTTCACTGAATCTTTCAGTTTCAAATTACCTTTCTTTGCATGAATGTTATCTGTTAAGATATACTGACACTGAATGGATGGCATGACCTCTCCTGACCAAAAGCTTGACAAGCTATTTTTCACAGTATGTTGATTTTTCATCTCATCTCTGTGTGAGAACTGAGGAGGCTGCTGCTGTGGCACTTCTTGGAAAAACCGGACCGTGTGTATAACGTGTACCTCATGGTCTTTGAAAGCCAATGTACCACTTTCAAATGCTGCTTCTCTTCCTCTCTCTCTCTCTCTTTATTTATTTATTTTTTTTAATGAAACCACTGAGCAAGTAATCAGCCTCTCCCTGCCCTTTTGATTTTTTTTGCTGTATACATGATGGCACACACTCTCTGATTTGCTTGTGAAATCACAGAAAACACCTGCGTCTATCTAAAAGTGAATCCTTTTTATAATGCATCTTTTTAGGCCTTCTTTTTTGTACTAATCCCACATTTTGGCCACAGGCCCCCAGGAATACACATGGAGTCAATCCCAAATCTCACTCAAGAATAAAGCATGCATATATAGCTTTCTCATGTGATGTCATGTGCGCATAGATCGAGAGTTGTCCACCATGTTAAATGTAATACAACCACCAGGCACAAGGGAATAATTGTTTCCCCTGAGTGGTTGGTGAGTGGCTGCTGGCTGTCTGTCGCTGGGTGAAATTGGTTACAAAGAGGATGCTACACCAAAAACTTCCTTGTGATTGCTGGAAAATGGAGAATGTTTAACTTCAAAGCAAAAGTTGTGTCTTAGCCCTGCAACCAACACAATTCGTAAGGCCAAACTTTTATCTTTGAAGGTGAGCTGTCTTCATTTCTGGTTTCTGCTGCATGTCACAGTTTCACTACGGCTGGGAAAGCAGCTGGTGAGTGCTTATAGACAAGTTGGTGTGTTCCATGCAAACTACAGTCGACCGTGGCAATTTGTTTGCAACAAAAGCATTCACAGGGAGGTTTTTGGAGGTTCTTGTCAAGGAATAAGCATTTTTCCCTAGTGATTGGTGGTTGCCAGGGGAGTCATTGACTGGTCTCCGCATCTGAATTCCCAGTGACTGCCATCAACCTCCAGCAACCACAGGAACCAGTTGAGGGATATGCGTTTTTCCCTCACATACAGTGGTTGCCAGATGGTCACAAATTGCTCTCTAGGCCCCCTGGCAGGGGCCTTATTCACTCGACCCAATCCTATACTGTCACCATGATTGTCTAACATCCAAAGTGGCATGAAGTTAACATCACATGGTTTAGCGGTCACATGGCTGCAAAATCTCAATGCGTGTGCTGATGCAAGTTGTGAGCACAGGTGGTTGCACCTGCTGGGCATTTCTGCCTGTCACATCTCCAACAATGCCACTGTGCAGGCTGCAGGGTCATCAGCTGTGACCCACCCTTCACTGATGTTTTGCTCCATTAATTCCAGAACATCTCAAGGTGGTGGAGTACTCCCTGAGCCATCGTTAAGATTTTTTCTTTTTCCCACGCCTTGTCCTTCCTTTGGAACCAGAGCCAGAAGCTCCATTGCTCGGCCTCTTCACTAAGATCCTCTTTTTGGGACCTATGACACCAAGCATTTTTAGTAGTTGCTGAATGGATGCTCCAGTGAAACCTCTGCATCCAACTTCCACTGGGACAGTAAATGCTCTCCAGCGAGCTTGTGAGCATGCGGCTGGCAATTCTGTTTTACTTTTCCCTCTTTCTCTCATGAGAAGCCTCCATCTCTTCTTCCCATGGGATGGTCAGTACCATCATGATGACTTCTGGCAGCATGGATGACATTGTGAACTCCATGGGGAATTTCAGCTGGCGGTCGAGGTCAGCTATTAGCCACCACGCTCCTCCACGTGACAGGAGGAACCACTCCATCTTGGTGTGAAACTATTTCACACCCTTGCCTGATAAACTGGATCTGTCTCTGGGATTTACCCGACATGATCCTGTTTGCCTCCTGCCTGTGGGATTCAAGTGTCTCTGCTAGCTTACAGAGAACACTGTTGTGCCACCACCTGTACCTGCCCTGTGACAGTGCCATCCTGTAGCCAGAAATAAAGAGAATTCTAGAACAAACTGATACAGAAAAACACAAACTGGTGCAAAAATCCATCAAAATGCAGAAAATGAAGTGTGTGACACTCATAATTTCCTGGGGGAAGACCCTGAGATCCCACATTTAATGTATCTCATTCCATTTACCAATGAAACCTACTCCCATGATCACACATTTTCTCCGGCTGTGAAGCAGACACATACAGTGCATGAAGGTACAAGGCATAAAAATGCAAATGAACAGCTCTCAAATATGTTCAGTACAACAAGCAAGACACGCGCAGACATGTTCGCAGACATACAGCGGCACACACAAGGACCTGCACTGTTTCCTTCAGTAGAGCTCATTATTACACTAACCAGTCTTACATAACGGGAAAAGCTGCTTGTGTCAAGCAGAGGAAGCACAGCATATTCTCCCAGTGCCTTGGCTTTCTGAATACCTGAATACAAGTGTGTGACAGAAAGTGCTCAAGCCAGTGTGTCTGAGCAATTGAGTTTCATCTGCGTGTGCTTGGGCACACATGCATAAGCATGTGTGTGCATGTATAGGTGTGCTTGCACATGGGCGGATGCATTTGTCTGTGTGTGTTGTTATTCTGGGCATATTTAAGAAGGACAGTGAAAGATGGAGGGAAAGAAAGGATGTAAGGGGAGGAGGGGGTTACCAGAAACATGTTCTCTGCTGTGTGTGCTTGTGCATTTGGTGCATTCAGTGTCTCTCATGATGAATGCATGTGTTTGTGGGCTGGCTGGACGTGGGAGTATGGGGGCTTAGTAGTGTCAGAGGAATAATCCACTGGGGGAAGGGCTCCGTGCTTTCCTCCTCCACCACTAAGCCTTATGGAGGAGAACAGCAAAAGAGTGCACTCAACCCTTTTCCCCAGGCCACTTCTCCAGGGATATATGCAAAAGCTAGAGCTTTTTCGCACACATCACCCCACCGCCACCACCTCCTTTCTGCCTCTCCCATCTGTTCAGTGTGTCACATCCCTGCGTTGCCATCATTACTGTTATTAGCAACTCTAATGTGTCACTGCTGCCAGGCTTTATCACCTCTCTCTTACAAAACGTCTCCTCCACCGTTTGTAATGCTGTCACCTGGATCTTTCATTTTAGCCAAATCCAAGTGCAACGTTTATTCACACAGAGATTAAATAAAGCCATGAAATGGCTCGTGGAGACTGTAAATAGAGTTGTGTTCATCTTGAGAATGAACCTCAAATTTAAAAGAAACAAAAAAGGAGTCTTTTTCACATGAAATTATGTCAAACTGTGGTGTTTTCTTCGACTTGTGCAACAGGCAACCCCCCAGGGTTAAATAAAGCCAGTGATAAAGTGCCAAAAACCTCAGTACCTCAAATGGGTGCTTGAAGCGGGCTCCAAAAGCGAGTCAGTATTAGAGGTGATTGCTGTGAGTGAGTGTTAGTTGATGGCACAGGTGGCAGCACTGCTAGCTAGCGTCACCTCCATTGTTTGTTAGGCTGGTGCCTTTTGAAGTATTTTTGTGTCATTTTGTGCCTAATAACATGGCTTGCTGTGTGGCTAACAGCCCATCCAAGAAGGCTCTGTTCCAGCTTTTGCCAGGTAAATTCTAATATGTCAGTAAACGCTGATTACCTGGTAACAGTCTCATATGTTGCAAACAGTCTGCTAACTGAACTTGCTAGTGTTAGCTGATAACACTCTCTGATAGCTGATAATTGCTAATTCACTCCACCCTCTTGTCTAAATGTTTTTGCTTTTTGCTTCAAAGTCACCAAGTATGTCCACTTTCAAAAGTGATTTTGATCTACATGGCAGATCAAAATCTGACTTTTCTGTGTTCATAATTTCATCAGTTTTGGGGAACTCCAACAGAACTGGCTGAAATGCAGCTCCACACTATGACCGAGCCTCCACCATGTCTTTCAGATGGCTGTAGACACTCCCTGTTTACCTCTTTCCTGACCTCCTCTGTACATATTGATGATGATTTGAAGCAAGTATTTTCACTCCCTAAGACCTGTTGCCACTGATTTCAGTCCCTGACCTCAGTCTTGTGTAATTTGGTGTACCTCAGCCTTTTCTCTCCTTTTCCCTCATTGTTATATTTTGGTCATTATTAGAGCCAGAAAGGAGAAATAACCAAGATATGTTCACTGGCAATAAGTGTGCACTCTCCTTGGTTTCAGTGTCAGATCTGCTCTTCCCTCGTCAAGTCCAGTTTCAAAACAACAAAATGGTGATGGCGAAAATGTTCGGTTTGAGGTTTTCTTAACAGTGAGCGATGTCATAATGGCTAGAGTCAGTTGATAGGATACAAATGTTGAAAAAGAGGGTGGGGATTAATATTGTGCAGAGTTTAAAGTTCTTAGATACTTTGTTGTGCTTAGATGTTTCCTCAAAACATGTCTACTACTTAAACAAGCAGTGCAAGTTTAACAGTGTGATTAAAATGTAACTGAAATCCGCCAAACCAGTAAATGAGTGTAGAATAAAGCCGTGTATCAGCAGCCAATGAATTGGCTTAAACTCGACCGGGTCAATCAGCCTACGGGCACTTTTTAAAATTCACTGTGGCCACTGACAGGTGTCGCAGCTTGAGGATGGGGAGACTGGCAAACAAGAGGACATCATCATCTCCATGGAAACGCCACAATGATGTGCAGCAGCCGGAGCGCCACAAATGCATAGTAATTTCTCTCAGACTGAGAGAAGCATTTTAACTACTTTGTGGAGATGTGCATATAGCTCTATCCTGCTGCTCCAAAGGAAACTGCACGCTACATAGTTTTGGCAATTGCAGCATGTTCTATATCTAATTACCTCACATTCAGCTCAGATTTCCATCTCTGCTTTGTTAAATGATTGGCATGGCGCCTAATGACAGTGCGAGCTTCACCTCCTAGAGTCGTCGCTTTCATTGTCCTTTTATCGCTGATTGACGACAAGCAAATACATATGGGGGTGTAATCAGACAAAGTAATATTCTATTCTTCACGTCAACTTTACATGCTGGGGTATAAGCAGAGTTAGCTATATCAAAATCACTGGAGTGCGCTCACAAGTCTCTGAGCAATTACAAATCTGTCAATCTGCATAATGTGGAGGAAATGTCTGATGTAAACAGCTGGAGATCAGAGAGTTGCTGCTACATAAGAAAAGTTAGAAGGGAAGTAAAGGTCAGAGGAAAGAGAGGTTGAAATAGTGGGAAATGTTTGGCACAAATTTACCTTGCAGTAATATAGATACAGTGTTTCATTGCATTTAGAACAGACTAGAATTTTTTTCTTGTTTTTGCAGGCTTGCACATATTCTGTATGAGTGTCCTGCTGATTCACCCGCCTTGTGTGCCTCCTCTTTATCTTCTCTTGCTTTCAACACCCTGAGCTGCTACCTGGCTCCCACAGGCCATAACCAGCCTGCTTAAGCACCCTAAAGTCCATCCTGGCACCCCTCAACTCCTGCAGGTACCCTGCCACCTGCTTCCTCTTTTTCCTGCCTGCTTTCAGCCAGGGTCCAACCCTATCCTGGACGGCAGCACTAAGACCAATCCTGACTGTTCAGATTACTGATAATTAGAGGGACAGATTAGAGCCCAAGTCTCCAGATGGTCAAGGTGAATCCCATTCTAACAACAGCACTCACAGACACATTTACAGCTCACTGCTGAGCTCCATTAGACCAGCAGCGACATAGAAGCTGCTCAGCCACACACTTTTCCCAGTTCTGTCAGTGATGGATTGCATGCAATTAAAATTCATCAAATCTGACTAATTCACTATCATGAGATATTTGTTTGTATAGAAACTTTTGAAATTATCCTCATTAGTTCAACAATTTGTAAATATCACATGCAAGACAATAGACCCCTGGGCTCAAATGCTTAAAAGAGGGAAGTTTTAAGGATTGTTTTATTCATCCAAAAGAATAAACTAAGCCTGATTACCAAAACAAAGGACATACAATATAAACCATATAAAAAAAATGTAGTACACCTTTTATAATAACTGCATTTGAAAGGGGGTGGGGTTAAACAGACCTAAATTAATTATAATAAGACCTATAAGGGCTTCTGCTGGCATTTTCACCCAGAGGAGAATGACCAGACCGCATTGAGCTGATAGGAAGGCAACAGTAACTCATAACCGCTCATTACAACTGCAGAAGAGTGTCTCTGAGCATACAATACATCGAACCTTAAAGCATGGGCTCATGCCATGTCACAAAGCTCATATCATCTCAAACTGGTTTCTAGCAGGTGTAACTAATGAAGTGGCCTGTGAGTGTGCCTGCGGTAGCCACCCTTCCCTTCCTCTAAAGTGCCCTATTAATACTGTCTTTTTATGGATAATGTCAGTATTTTATTGGTACCTGATTCCAATACCAAATTCCTGTCTAACGTTGTGTCATAATGGGGCCCGATAACCGGAGTCAGTTATTTTGTAGAGGTTGTGGCTTTAAGGCTGACTTACTTTGAGGGGGTTGCCCGACCTGGCTCTTGGGCAGTGTCCAGGCAGAATTTGAGTCTAGCAGTGTGATCAGACAGGTGACACATCAAAGAAACACCTGAATCCTCAGCCTCTGCAGGGAGAGGATTTGGTGTCTCTATTGTGCTGTAGGGAAAATTTTGCCAGTTGGAGGGAAGCATCACTACAAATCTGTACAAAGTCTTTTTCATTCTTATCATATCATTAAAAGTTTTCGTCATGATTGCAGTGCTCTTCGCCAGGATGACAACTCCCCCATCTATAGGGCACGCAGGTTCACTGGTTTGATGAGAATGAAAATGATACGAATTATATGCTTCATAGTCAGCACACCTCAAAATAATTAAACACCTACGGGAGATTTTGAACCAAGTGTTAGGCAGCACTGCCCACCACCATCATCAAAACACCAAATGAGTGAATATCTTTTGAAATGATGGTGTTGAATCCTTCCAGGGGAGTCACAGACTCTTGGAGAATCAATGCCAAGAAGCACTGAAGCTGATTTCAATCAGCTACTAAAACATTTTTTACACTAGTTTTTCCTTTAATTCGCCAAGTTTTACTTGAAAAGAAATCATTATATTGCATTTGTAATGACACACGTAGTATCTTTTATTATGCCAGTTGCAGCTAAGTGTTGCAGGGGAAGTTAAACAGACACTGAACTGTTTTCTCTGTCAGTTATTGCCACAGCTTCCACTCTGCTTTACTATTATGTCTCCGTTTTAGCCTAATCTTCTCTGTCTTTTCTTTTAAAATTGCTCTGGCCTCTTCACATATTTGCAGTCTCTGTGGGACTGTATACACCAAGCTTTGCCACTTCAGTTTTTCCTTCTTATTGCTTACACTTATCCTACAATTTGCTCCTGACACTTTGAATTACTCTATAACTCATTTCATGCTCCCTCATTCCTTTTGCTAAGCGCTCGCACAGAGCCATCATTCGCTCACAGTTATTCTTTCTGTATTGAACCTTTAAAAAAGAAGAACTGCAAAAACAAAGAGAAAAACAAAGAGGCGATGCAGGGACAGCGATGAGATAACAGTACTGTAAATCAGCAGTTCAGATGTTGTCCCAGGTTGTTGCCCCCTCTGGCTTCCCCCTGAGGTGACCATCCCCTGTCCTTGCACAATAGAGTCCAAATCCCCCCCCCGTCATTCGGGGCAAATGTTTTGTGGCAGCTGCTCTCTGTAGGGCATGTGTGTGGAGTCGAGGATGAGGGGGAAGCCAGGCATGTGACACCCAAGAGGACAGAGCAATACAGTGAATGAGGTACACATCTGGCTAGATGCCTGACTCACTATAAATAACCCAGCACACAATGAGATGAAGAAGCCCCAAGTGAGTGCTACTATACTCGCTAAATGTTGGCTTGCATGGCAGCAAGCGCAAACAAGGGGCAAACACATATTGAAGCTTGAGCTCACATGCATCTGTTTAATTTTTATGACGAACACAGCGGTGCACCTCAGGCTGCTGCTCCCCACTACATCCCCCTGTTGGTCAGTGTTACTCCGAGGTAATTATCGGCAATGATGCTTTTCTGTATTAGCATGTTCTTCTCTTGTTTTATTGCCATCAAGAGAAGAGGAGGAGGAGGGCGGTAAATGCCTTATTTGCCTGCTAATGCATTTTTAACTGTTCTCAAAGAAGGGTGAAAATGAGGCAGTCGATTAGATCTAAAACCTTACAGCCCCGAGTCATTATCCCTGCACAGGAGTTGTGTTGCACATCTTCTCCTAGCAACTTCTCCCTCTCTGCAAGCGTGTGCATGCGTCCGCGTCAGCGCACACTCAGAGATGCCAACTGCCTGCTCAGCATGTTTGAGGGAGAGGGAGCGGACCTCATTCACAATGACGCACCCAAAACTGAGGCCTGAATATCCGTCCGACCTGTCATCCAAAAATCCACACAAGTATAATCATAAAGGGAAAAAAACACACACACAAAAAACCACAAGAGCCAAATGATGCTGGCAGACAGATCCAAAAGCAGACGAGGCAGTGAGACATAAACAAGCACGCAGCCACATGGCTGCAGCTGAATGCTCAGAATGAACAGAAACAGCAGCTATCAGACACATCTGACGGCCCACTGAAGTCTAAGGTGTTGAGAAAATGACTCACTCATGTCTCGTCACCCTCACATACGCAATATGTCTATTCATTAAAAAAAAATGTAGTCCAGGAATCTGGGCTGGTTGCAGTCAGTTTAAAGGTGAAGTTTATGAATCACAAACAGATGAGCTAGAAAATACGATGCAATATGCTGTTATTATACTACATTATATGATACTAATAGCAGCTATACTGAATATGCTCATGATTCTGCAGTGTATTCCTTGGGTGTAGCGTGACTTAATCTCTTTTGGGGTGCTGATGGAGCTGACAGGCCACAGAGGAAGACAGTACAGCACGATCTTGCACTTCTCCAAATAACAGGAAGAGAGATCAGATGGAAACACCAAATCCTTGTCAAATAAATACCCCCACAGTCTACCAAAATTTCTGTGTCTCCGTGCCCCATTTTCCAATCCCCATTTCCTTTGACGTACATCTGTTCCTGTTCTCTGCTTTCTTGCTCTCTTTTTCCAAATAGGGGATGCAATGACCCAGCTGGCTATGAGACAAGGATCATCCTAAGAGAGGAAAGGAGACCAGCCAAAGCAATGTTGTCATGTAGAGCAGCCTACAGTGACAAAAGCACAGGTCAAATCACTGCCTGAAGGTACACAGAGAAACCAGCCTCGCACTCTTCCTTCGAGTTTAATTACAAGCGAGCCATCACGAGTTGGAAAAGCGTCGCTTAAAACACAAATGACTGAATTTAATCGATAATTTGCTGTGTGACGAGCAACAATCATCCAATTTACTGCTTGTATTTTTTTTTTTTCCAGAACAAGAAGAAGCAAAATGTCGTGGTAAAATATCTTTATTGTAACACTCTGAAGATGAATAGGCATACTGTGGAGACACATCGAGAACCTGCTGCCTTTACAAGCACACGAGCAGGCATGCTACACTTTTCAGCCACATGTTTCACAACACAGATTAAAAAAAGAAAGGAAAAAAATAACAGCATTTCACCACGCACATTTCGTCTGGCCTGTGGACCTTGCTGCTGCCGCTCTGAATGTCAGTGTCTGAATGCCAAAACTTCACACATCTGCTGCTGAATGTTGAATCTCAAGGAATTTGTGGAGGTAAACTTGGTAAAAAAGGTCGAGGAGGCCAGCGCCTGAAATTTCACACGAGGCTCTTTTTTTTTTCCATGCTTGCGCTAATGACTGACCTTGGCACTCCCGTGTTGCCGTAGTACGCCGGAGGACAGTGACAGAGGAATGCTGCCTGTGACTGTGTTTATTTGGGCTGGAGAGACACTGCAGGCACAGTATTGTCCTGGTCTCTGAGGATTTGTCATGCATTCCAGAGCGGGGAAAAAAAAATCTTTTTTTCTCTCTATACCCAAGTCAGGAAGCAACATGAATTTTTCACAAAGTTTTGTGAAGCTCATTAGCTATGCTTTTATCTAGGCCAGAGTAAGATCAGGTTTGGAGGTCTTATACTAAGATAATTAGCATGTGATAATCGCTTGGTAGAGAACTTCTGAGTCAGGGTTTATAAAATGACGTGTGACTGCCTCACCTACATACACATAAGTCTGGTTGTTATTCAAGTGTGAATTATTATGACTGCTTTGCCCTCAGTGAAAATACTTTTTCTTTTTTTTTATTGACAACGCACAAAAATCATTTCTAGTCTCTCAGAAATGGATGAGTTGTTGCTCTGCAGGAGGTCTTAAATACTACAGGAGTCCTGAATTTTAGATCCAACCTTTAAGATTTCGACTGCATCAGAAATTAGGTCAATTATTGGCAACAAAATAAGGGTTTTGTAATCTGTTTTAACAGGGTCTGTTATCTGTCCTCGTTTCTATCCTGGCTCAGTTTTCTGGTCAAGTGCTCCACAGTAGTCCAGGCTAAGGAAAAAAAAAGGGGGGGGGCATTAAAAAAAGTGCAGAAAAAAGTGGAAAAGCAGATGGAAGGATGGAGGACATGGTGCCTGAAGGCTGAGCGCCGAACATTTAATATGAAGGAGAGTTTGTGTCCAAGGACATCTCCTTTGATGGGAAATGCTGAGATGAAAATTTGAAATGGTTTACTTATGATTGACTTGCATTGTCACTGAAAATTAAAATGCAAAACTGCATTAATGGGAAGGCATGTGCTATTTTCATCATAGTTTGTGCTCCCTGCTATTCAAAAGCTGGAAGAAAATAAATAAATAACTTTTTTTTTTAATTGTTGTTGTTGTTGTTGTTGCTGTTGTTGTTAGGAATGGAAATACAAACAGAATGGAAAGAAAACATATTTTATTTGACAAATCAATTTGCTCTTGGTAGAACACTTTTAATATCAGTGTTGTCTACGCCTGCAGCGACGCACTGCAGCAGCGTCTAACATACTGAGTCGGATGTCAACAACACTTCATCACACTGAAACACAACATTGCAATTTCTAGACATTTCAGAATACATTTATTATAACTGTCAGACACACGCAGACTCGACACCTTGTCGCTCGGGTGAAATCCTGCACTGCACGGCACTGCCTTGCTGCCTGTTCCTCGAGCAAAAAAACCTCATTTTGTGTATTTTCCTCACTGTTTCTGCATTTCCGTGTAATCTGGTGAATCCTTTGTTGGACTGAAGTGTCCTAAGTTTATTTTAGGCTGAGGTATATGATGTGCAGACCTGTCCTGAGGCTGTATCTGGAACTGACACTGCTTTCTAAGCCGATTGTGCATAACTGGAGTTACACCCGCTCACTATAAACTGCCATTGCTACAGCGGTGAGAAAACACCAGGCTTTGGCTGGCTACAGCGGATCCTACCCTTTCTCCTGGATATTCACTTGCAGAAAGAGAGAGCTATAGTCAAATATGCAGCTACTTCAACTAATACCAAACCGAGTATTAAGAGTAACATTATCGTTTACAGGACACCCCAAAACATGATCTGCTGTGGCGACTACTGCTTTCTTCTTTTGGAAACAACAGGAAGTGATGCTGCAAGAACATCCGAGAACGTCTGAGATCAAAGTTATCTCTAAGGTGTAACTGGACAAATTAAAATTTCAAAGAAGCACAAAAACTGAGAAAAGAGCAGTGGGCCATGAGTGATGTAACACCTTCCATCTTCTCTGCCCCATCAGTGTGGGTGATTAAAATACTGAAAGCTCCACTGCACGGTCAATACACACACTTCATCCGGCAACCTTTTGTCCCCCTCAAGATCTCTTGATATTTGAGCTTTAATGGTTTTTCAACATTTGCCACACAACCTGTTTTTTTGTTTGTTTGGTTTTTTTCTTTAAAAGGAAACCACCACACAACTTCATTCTGCTTTTTCAAAATAACTTCACTGCATTCTTTTCCCTTACATTCACTCCAAACAACTGCTGAACAGATTAGCTATGGCACGTTCCCAAACCACATGGTACTGGACACATTTAATAAAAACTGAATGAAATTAGATTACACTTCCTTTTTTTTGTGTGTGTGCTGAGGTTTCTCACGTCCCTCAAGGCTGATAAGATGTCCAATTATTTGGTAATTTAGTTCAAAGGAGCAGGAGAGAGTCCGATCTGCTTGAGTAAGCAGGCAAAATAGAGCACTGTACATCACGGCAACTCTTTGAAGCCCTTTCCCTTATGCCCTTATGACTGGTTCAGTATTCATATAGACACACTGGTGTTTTTATTAAACAAAATTAGCTCTTGGATACAGAATTGTGCTTTACCAAGGCAGATGCACTATATAGAGAGTACAAAAGGAGATTAGAAGGTATCAGTCTCTGCAGGAAAGGCTGTGGGGTTGCTGTGGTTCAGGGCTGGGGACTACACCTAGATGGAGCGGCGGCTTAAGCAAGGGCAAAAGCTTGGCCTGGGGATGAGGGGGATGAATTTGAGGTTGAAGGGGAAGGCTGCAGGTTTGATCTGCAGAGAAGGTATGAAGAGTCAGAGCAGCGGCTGGGCACTGTTCACAAGATAAAAGCTGGAGGCTCTAAAGAGAGATGGAAGGGCACAACATCTACAGTACATCTACTGGTGAAGAAGCCATCAGAGAGAGAAAGACAGGATGGCTGGAGGCTGGAGGGGAGGAGGGTTCTTGGATACAGGGTGAGGGGACCGGGAAAACAAAGCCGATAGTCTCACTCACGGTAGAACACATATTCAGTGTAGCTGGTCCAGATCTTGTCGTCCGTCTGCTCATGGGCAAAGGCGCAGGTTCCTGTGGAATTACAGGCCACCATGTGAAAGCCTGCATCTGCCAGCTTGTCAAAAGCCTGCTCCAGAAAGGTGAACTTGAGATAGTAGCGGGATGTGTAGCGCTCAGGGGGGCGGTCAGGGTCACGGCTCTCGTTCAGCGTTTCCCCAAACACCTCTTTGGCCAGGGAGGTCTTCCCACACACCATGATCCGTGCCACCCTGCGGAATTTGGCATCTGTGTGGCTGTCACGCCCCAGGGTGTAGGAGCCTCGATAGCCAATAGTGATGAAACCAGAACGTTTGCCATCCATGGCACCAGGCACCAGGCTGGCACAGGCAGCAGCAGCGGCACCCAGAGAGCCCAGGTTACGGGCGGTGTCAGTTCCAGGTGAGGAGTCCTCTGTGTCACTAGGACATCCCTCGTCGCCAAGGGAGTTCTGTTTGCTGATTTTGGGTGCCAGAAGCTTGACGAGCTCTGGCAGGTTGAAGAACTCAGCTTCCCTCTGCAGACGTCCACGCTCTGGGAAGTGGTCTGGAAGGACCAGCTGCTGGTCGCGCATGTAGTCCAGGATGTAGCGAAACAGGAAACCGTCACGGTCCACAAAGAAGCGCCCCTTGGTGTCCCTGGCCAGTCCTTTGGCTGACTTTTGAGTAAACATCTCCCACAGCAGAGAATCTGGCACACTTGTGAGGGTAGAGTAGCGGGTTATGTACACCTGCCCTCCAACATTGAGCTCTATGATTTCCGGGAAGGGTATCTCTTCCGCAGATATGCCACTATCTGGCAAAGCCATGTTCCACTCCTGCCACGCTGGTCCACTTAGATGCAACTCTGAAAACTTGTTTTAGTTAAAGTTCAGATCACGGAACACTGGTACTGGTTTCGGCCCGTCACGGTGAATGGTATGGCCTGTTGCCTGTCAAATTTCAGGTCCTACTACAGATGGTCTGAGCTAGTGGAGCTGCTAAACTGCGGTGCACTACTCGGTGTGCGCGAAGAAAGAAAAAGAAAAAAGAAATAGAAAGAAAAAGCTCACATAAAAGCTAGCAAAATTAATCCTGTCACACACTCCTTCTATTCTAACTACAGTTTTCTTTCTTACTTACTAAAACATAGCGCACAGTGGTTCAGGCTGCGGGGAACGGAGCCGTTCTGTCCAAGTCCTTTACGCGCAGATCGGTGTCTGTCTTGAGGATGAAATTCTGCTTTCCGCGCCGGTTCTCTGGTGAGGAGATGGACCATTTGCACAACTACTCATTACGAATTCTCTTGCACTAAGCTTAGTCGGCTATCCTGGCGCAAACAGGATCAGGTGGCCCAACTTCAAATATACAATTCATACTCGGTCACATCCATAGGTGGTAGCTTTGTGAAAAGCCACGAGACGAAGACGATGTTCCAAATGTAGTGAGAGGCAATAACAGTGAATAAAAAGATCTCTCGTCTCCATCACTTTAGCTGCTGGTCAGCTGCTCAGACCCTCCGCTCCTGTCTCGTGCCAAACTGTAACTTAGCGGCGGCGTAACGCGGGATACGGCGTTATCCCTTACGGTTAACCACGCCCCGCGGTGACGCGTCTCAGCTGTGATTCAGCTCAAAATACCCGGAGTAAGCCGGCAGCACCTTTCCTTTAGTCTCTCAGTGGAGTCACGGTTATAATTTTGCTGTTTTACTCAGAGTTGGACTGAAATAACCAATTGATGGCCCAGTTTAGTCAGCGAGCTCAACAGACCAAATCAACAGCGCTCTAAAAGAGAAACTGCGCCGCTGTCCGGATCTTATTTTTGCCGGAGTCTCATTCAAACTCAAACTCACCTGCTTACTTAGAAAATTTTTATATTTTTGATGCAAACGTTTTGGGGTTTTTTAAGGGGTTTTTTGGACACGCTCACAATGATCAGTGTAGTCCGTTTGTGCTAGAAGGATGGGATAACAGTGACATCTAGTGAACGCTCAAGAGGAAACTGTTTCTCTCGATGAAGATGAACAACAATTTGGAAATGCTGATTACAAAAATATAAAGAGTTGTCACTGGAGAGGGTCCGTTTTTTCCTCTAGTTTAAACAATCCTTCATTCAGAAATGTGTTTTTGGTTTCACTGCCCAGAGTGATTTATGAGCAGAGTTTGACACTGCTGCAGCTGCTATGCTGCTGAAGGCAGAAAGTTTCTCTGCTCACCTGAGGTCTGAGTTAGTGTGACGTGACCATGGAGCTTACACAGCAATGGTACTGAACCTAGAAACAACCAGACCACATCACACACTTTTTACTGACGAAGGAGACATAGTGCATACACAACACTGTATATGCATAGTCATAAATAAATGTGGTATTCACTGAGTCATCTATTTAATTTTGCAAAGGCATGAATTAATATTGTTATCATCAGAGGGTGTTATTTTTAGGTCTTAACACTGCCAGGAGATCTTTCATTAATATATACACTAACCGGTCACTTCATTAGGTACACCTGTTCAACTGCTGTTTAATGCAACTGTTTAATCAGCCAATCACATGACTGCAACTTGAATGATTTTGGCATGAAGACATGGTTAAGACAACCTGCTGAAGTGAAAACCGAACATCAGAATGGGGAAAAGGGTGATTTAAGTGACTTTGAATGTGGCATGGTTGTTTGTGCCCGAGAGGCTGGGTCTCAGTATTTCAGAAACTGTTGATCTGCTTGGATTTTCCCACACAACCATCTCTGGGATTTACAGAGAATGGTCCAAAAAAGAGAAAATATCCAACGAGCAGCAGTTGGAAAATGCCTTGTTGAGGCCAGAGGAGAATGGCCCAATTGCTTCGAGCTGATAGGAAGGCAAGAGCAACTCAAATAAACTCTTGTGACAACCAAGGTATGCAGAAGATCATCGCTGAACACAGAACATGTCAAACCTTGAAGCAGGTGAGGCTATAGTTCCCACATGCTTACTAAAATTGGACAATAGAAGATTGGAAACTGTCCATTTCTGCACAGAATTTGGTGTAAACAACACAAACGCATGGATCCATCCTGCCGTGTGTTAAAGGTTCAGGCTAGTACTCGTGGTGTAATGGCGTGGTGGATATGTTTTTGGCACACTTTGGGCTCTTTAAACCAACTGAGCATTGTTTACACACCACAGCCCACCTGAGTATTGTTGTTGACCATGTCCATCCTTTTATGACCACAGTGTACCCATCCTCTGATAGCTGCTTCCAGCAGGATAATACATCATGTCCCAAACCTCAGATCATCTCAAACTGGTTTCTTGAATACGGCAGTGGTCATTGTACTCAGATGACCTCCACAGTCACCAGATCTCAATCCAAAAGAGCACCTATGGGATGTGGTGGAATGGGCGATGTGCAGCTGACAAATCTGCAGCAACTGATTGATGTTATCATGTCAATATGGATCAGAATCTCTAAGGAATGTTTCCAGCATACTCTTGAATCTGTGCAAAGAAGAATTCCAAGAAATGTACTTGAGAGGTGTACCTAATAAAGTGTCTGAAATGATCCCAACTCAGGGTCTGCTTACTAGGTTGTTCTGGGGCTTCGGGTCATTATCAAAATCGTGCAGGAAAACTGTCGTCTGAAACTAGGAGTCCACTTCCTAGCTTTTAGACTTTTTTTTTCTGATTAAACATCAAAGTTTAAACACACCATTAGGCAACATGGACCTGTGCGGTCAACGGGCTACCCAGTCTCTCCCTCTCTTTTCCATTTCAGCTGTGTCCACCACACAGACCCATCACTGACAAATAAGGAGGCCAATTTTGCCTCTTTCCAAGCAATCTGGCAGTAATTTCCCCGAGGGCCTTTAGTCTCCAGCTGGCTTGCTATGTAGCAGCCTTGCGCGACAATCTGGATTGGACGACTCTGGTTATATGGGCCACCACAGGATCTGGAGGTAATGTGGCAGTGCTGTCTGCCAATGAGATGAGTTGATGAAGCGGTCCCGGCTCCATTTGCTACTCATCTTCACTGAAATATGCAAGAGCAATATGCTGCCTAACACCAGAGTCCTGTAGAGTCCAGACCAATTTATATCCCACAACAAAATGCTCCAACGCAGAACCATGTCTAAATATTTGGAGTTATTAACTACTACTGACCCATGCCAGTGACTGAAAATGACTCTGTTATCATAAATACAGTATTTGTGCACGAATCAAAATCTTTTGTTTTTCATTTTACTGCCCATTTCATCATTCCAATCACATCTACACCACAGACCAGTGATCCAGAGAACTATGCACAAAAGGACTACATCAAATAAATTAGTTTGACCTTCTGTAACGGCTGGATTATCTGTGTACGTCTGTCAATTCTCATAACACTGATGGCCTTCTGAGGCTGTTAGGTGTACTCTGTGTGTGTTTGATGCTCCACTGATTTAAAATGGACAGAGAAGTAGCTCGCAACCCACGGGAGAGAGACAGAGGTTTAGCGTGCTTAGGCAGGAAATGGGAAAATGTGCTTAGTGTTGCTCAAAATGTATGTATTCAGAGAAAAACAACCCAAAGGGCTCCTCCAAATTGGCGGATGATGTGATGTCGTGACAAAAGAACGGTTCACTCAAAGAGGATTTGTCTGCATATTGATCTCTGCATCCTCAGCAGTTTCTGCTGACAACGGCACCCGTGAGTGATTTATGAGATATTTTGTGGGTTTGACCAAAAGACGGACAAGCTGTTGCACCCGTTCTTCTCAGGTGTTTGCAGTGCTGGTGTAGACCCATCTGTTAAGCCTCATTTCCCTCACTAAGAAACATCATATATCTTTCACGACAGGGGGATATATCTGCAACACGTCACTGAGATTTTAGCTCTATTTTGCAGAATAGAATTAAATGAACTTTATTGTTAAGCTGAGGCACTAAATCGTCTTTGGTCTCACGTGGGAGGTTGTTTTAAAAAGAACCTGTGATCCTTGATAAAGCCTGAAGATGCATTTGTTTGCTTAATAATGAGACTGTTAAATAATGACTCGAGGTTGACAGCAGTTATTCTGATAGCTACACAACACTAAAATTAAATCAAAGTGGATATTTAATTAGGAAAGCCAACTCCTCTGCAGCCATCACACACCCATCCCAAACTTCTTGATTGGATCAGTTTGTTCCTGACTGAGTCACTCCTTTCCTTCTCTTTCAGTGGCTACACACATTTTTTAATTAGCCTGTTTCCTCCTTCTCTCCCAAAACAAATGAAATCTTGTCAATTAAAAATGCCTTTGATGAACGCGGTTCAACATTCATCATTATCTGCTATCAATCTTTCCCTTCTCGCCTACTCCTAATTCTGACTTCTAAAATTCAACTAACAATATGAGGATATCCTATTTCAAATTTAGGTTTTAAAAAGGAAAGACATACTCCATACGTATAGTTAGAGCCATAAAGAGCTACCTTCAGCGACCAGGAGAACAAGGAATTCCTGCAAAAGATGGTATGTGGTGTGGGGGATATTTATTTTAGCACATGGGCCCCTTATTACCAGCTGAGCATTGTTCAAACACCACAGCCCACCTGAGTTTTGTTGCTAACCATGCCCATCCTTTTATGACAGTTTACCCATCTTCTGATGGGACCACATGCCATGTCACAAAGGTCAAATCATCTCAAAGTGGTTTCTAGAACATGATGAGTTCACTGTACTCAAATGACCTCCACAGTCCCCAGATCTCAATCCAATAGAGCACCTTTGGGATGTGGTGGAGCAGGATGAGGCTATCATGTCAATACGGGCCAAAATCTTATGCCACAAAGAGTTAAAGCAGCTCTAAACATAAACAGGAGTCCAACCCAGTACTAGTGATGAGTACATAATAAAGTGGCCAGTGATTGTGGTTTTTGAGCCAGTGTGCAGGCCTTGTTCTTTTCATCAGTCCTGCTTTCCTGTAGCTCTGGAAGCAACATGCAAATAATTTACCTTTTTGGGAGCACCACAGTCGGAAAAGCAACAATGTAATGAAATTAATGGCCGATGAATTCATTTTAGCTGTTTTGGTTTCAAGGTCTCGCTATTGTGCACGCAGGCTCATTGTAATAGCTTTCATTTCTATTATGACAAGAAAGCTTCTTTGAAAAATTAGACTATTGCAGTCTGTCTAACTTCCAGGCACTTATACTAATAGTAGTAGATTGCTGTAATAAGAAAACTGTATTATGTCCATTAAATTTTTTTTTATTTCAGTGCACAAAATCTGTTTTGTGACCCGTGCATGATGTGGACAACAGACTGTTAGGCAGATCTACACAATATAATGATTTCCTAAAATATGCTACAACACACGTATGTGACTCTGTCTTGCTGGGAAAGACTATTTCAGATTCACCTCATGTTTGAGGACTGTGCAACGGTGTCGGGTAGTTTTCCCCACACTGTTGTCTAAGCCTTCCACAAAGCCAACGCTCTTTGAAGCACTTGAAACATCTCAGCTTGTACAGTATGTATCAGATCTACTTGCCAAGTTAAAGAGGCTCTTAAAGCTGCAGAATCCCAACATAGCAGCTGGGAAAAAAAAAATCCAAATAAAGCAGCCTGGCCAAAATGAGTTCAGCTTCTCTGTGCTGACACAAGTGGAAAAATATACATTCTGGGAGAGTGCAGCACTGCTCAGCCTTCTCATAAACGAAATCCTACATTTATGTGCAAATATGTGTGGGATGATGAGCTTGTGAAGAAGAGGAAGTTGGAATTCTCTTTCAGTAATCAACCTCAGAACCTGAGTTACTGAGACTTACTGGCATATTTCATCATCTACCAATGCTTAATGGCTGTACAATCACTGAAATCATTTAAAAATGCATGGTGTGCATAAAACTGATTTAGAGACTGTTACAACTACAGATAATCATTAGGTCATATAGACATACGCTAATGAAAATTGTGGATACATAACAATTTGAGTCTGCTGTAAACATTTGGAACTGCAGTCCTTCATGTACTCTTAGCAACAAGCTAGCTTTTAAAACCTTAAAGAGAAATGAGGACATGAGATGCAGTTTAGTTGAAGTGCTGATTTGGAAAATAAAGAAAAGCCAAACTGATGCTAACGCAGTAGCTGTGTGAAAGTGTGGTAAAATTTCTCAGTGGGCTTTAAGATTTCCTTCTTGTTGGGACACAAAGGACAAAAAGGGTAAAAAGATAATTGTTTATTTTGGTTCTTCCCCACCAGTAGTTTATCCACAATCAGACTGAAAGAAAATATAGACTAAGGTACACGAAATGCAGGGATTTTTTTTTTTTTTAATATATATCACAATTAATTTCATGGAGACAGCATATGTGCATACTTTAAAGACTAATGCCAATATGATGAGCACTGACTTGAAGGAAATAGCCCCATGCTTGGGACTGGGTTGGGTTACTTGGGACTGTAGGACTAGTGTCTGGGAAACTTGTTAGTGAGCACAAACAAAACACAAAACCCAATCACTTATCCATAGAACAGAACAATAAGCGGTTTCACCCACCACTTTCAATGACAATTCAGTTGTGATGCAGTAATGATCGCTGCCCACTCGTTAGAGATAACACTCAAAAACAATCTTTACCTTTACCCACTCACAAAGCTCTGTATGCGTTTAATATCTAGGGATATTTCTATCTATTCATCTATACATATCCCTAGATAATAAACTCCCATACATATCATTAAAATACAAAAAAAAAATATTAAAGTGCTTTCTACTGACTCAAACACATAATCTCTGAGAGAATGGCATTGATACAGCATGTTTGAGAGTTAAAAATCACTTCTTTTCTGATTAGCGGTGTGCATCAGTGCTTAAAGGATAAAGACTAACGGATGTAAGGCATGATTGCTATCAAATGGTTATCTGTGTCATAGGTAACATCACACATACTTACAGTGGCATTCACACTTAACCATGTCAGGGGTTCTTTATATGTGAAGCCAACCATCTGCCAAGGTCATATAATAATAATACACCAGTGAGTTTCAATCAGAGATGTGTACACTAAAGGGATCTAATATTACCAACTGGCACCCTTCTGCTCCATGATAGACTCTGTTGACCAGACAGTAGCATTTCTGATTCAGCTTATAAGACATATTTAACAGAAAATAGTCTATACTGTTTTATACATGATTCATTTAATGGAACTCCAAGAGTTTAGGGTTGGGAGGAAAATCCAGAATGATGGAAGTTCAACTGTTGGATTTAAGTGAAACACACTTTTCAAGATGCATTATGTGTCAACATCAGCGAAAACCCATTTTGAACTCATGAATGGCTCTGCTCATTAAAGACCAGATGGCATTAGAAAAACAAATGTCAGGGTAAAAGCTGGTTTATAAGGTCAAGATACTAGTTGGTACTATGGAGGCAAACCTCTCTTGTACTCGTTCCACATCATCTGAAGAACTAGCATGACGTTCACGAAGCACCACTTTCTGTTTTACTGAGACACATGTCTATCATCTTGCAGCATTTCAGCTGAAGTGGGTATAAAAATATAGACATTTGAAACCCTGAATATATGTTCATATGTGATTTTTCTGCAACCAAAGACAATTTACAACTGTCCCACTCAGTGTACACACTGTCTTTTTTTTTAGACTTCACCCCCATCCTAAAATGTGTTCTTGCATTTACCCCTGGGGGAGGGGGTTTATGTTTACCCAAACAACACAAACACAGAACAGCAATTATAATGTTGTTTTCTTCATCAACTGCCTGCATCCGTCATTTCTTTGTTAATACACTAAAATGACCTCTGGGTGTGTGACACAGATTTACTCGGCAAAGGGGATTGTGTTTGTGTGCAATGACATTACATCAACATGTCTTTGTGATGTCTGGCTATGTGCTGGCTCTTCTCTGAAGGCCTCCTAAAGCCCTTGGTGCAGTAGTCGCAGCGGTGGGGGTAGTCCTTGGTGTGGATAGAGATGACGTGGCGTTTGAAGCCAGAAGCGTCCGTACTGTTATACTCACAATACTGGCACTGATATACCTTTCTACCACTGTGCGTCTTCATGTGCTTCTTCAGCTCGGCAGGCTGCCGGAAGCCTCGCCGGCAGCGCTTGCACTTAAAGGGTAGGTCCTTCGTATGCAGGGACAGGATATGGCGACTCAGGGTGAAAGTGTCAGGTGCATTGAAGTTACAATGCCGGCACTGGTGCACTTTGTTGCCTTTGTGTGTTTCGGCGTGTTTCTTTAACTCTGAGGGCCTGTGAAAGCCTTTCTCGCACACGTCACACTGATGGGGGAAGTCCTTGGTGTGAACTGAAATAATGTGCCTCTTCAGGTCACTGGAGTTGGTGCTCTTGTGCTCACAGTGTGGACACTGGTGGGTCTTGTGGCCTTGCACCATCTCTATGTGACGCTGCAGTTCCCGTGCATCAGCGTATGCCTGGGGACAGTGGCTGCACTTGAAAGGCAGATCTGCACCATGCTTGCTCTTGATATGAGTCTTTAAGTTGGACTGATCTGCACAGCGGAACTCGCAGTGTGGGCAGTGATAGGGCTTCTCGCCTGTGTGGGTCCGCATGTGTTTCTTCAGCTCTGATGGGTGACGGAAACCTTTGGCGCACTCAACGCACACGTGCGCAAAGTTTTTACTGTGCACGGCCAACAGGTGACGATTGAGCAGGCCCTGTTCAGCGGTCTCATAATCGCAGTACTTGCAGTGATGCAGTTTGGGCTCCCGATCTTTGACGATAAGCTTTGTCTGAGCCCAGTGGGCTAGACTCGTGGTAGCGCCGTGTGTACTCAGTATACTCTGGAGATCGCTCGCTGTTGTGGCTCAGGAGCTTATGACTCTCCAAGTGGTTGTGAAAGCTAACTTTCTTGTTGGTGGTAAAGTCGCAGTCTGTACACTGATACTTCTTCTTGAGCAGATGGTCTGGGTGGTTCTTGATATGGCATTTGAGGAAGCCCCGTGAGCGAAACTTCTTTCCACAGATGTGGCAAGGGTAGACAGTCAAAGGCATCCCATCTGGTCCAATGATAACAGCTGGGAGAGGCATTTGAAAAAATATTGCAAACATTGCAATTAACCATTACTCTAAGTTTTCCTCAAACGTGAATGATCAAATTATATACTTTTATGACACTTGGTGGTTTTGACAATGCTAAGGATCAATTTAAGGTATATATCAGTATCAATATAATATGCTGGTCTTACCAGTCTGACACTGTCGTGTTTCACCTTTCTTCTTCTTCTTCGATTTGGCTTTGAGAACACGATTTGCACCCAGGCCCTCACGAATTTGCAAAAATGGTGTGGCTGTTCCATTCTTCACCTGATCAATGGAATTACCTGCATAGATATTTTAACAGTTTACACTCCATTAACAAGAGAATGAACATTTACCACACAAACTGAATCAAAAACAGCTTGCTGAGTACGCCACCCAAACAGAAATGCTTCAGTATAGCATAATCTACTTAATAATGTACTTTCAGCAGCCAGAGAATGCCATTTTATCTCTAACTACTGATTTACAAAAAAAATACATAACCCTATCTAACCAAGATGCTGTTTCACAAAAAGAACATACTAATGTCTTCATCGTCATCATCATCACTGTCATCTTCATCATCCTCTTCTTCCTTTGGATGGTTCTTGACTGCCATGTAGACCATTTTGTCACGGCCGACTCCAAGCCTTCCTGATGAAGCTGCTTCCAAATCAGGATGGCCATTCTGGTAATCATCCTCTGTTATTACCTCTGTCCCACCTAAAATTGAAAGAAGAAAAGTGTTGCCGCCACGAGCAACATGAATTTAAAGATGATTTAAGATTTAAGGATGTAATGTTCCATATTGTAGGCTGAGAAAGAGGTCACTTACCCAAATCATCATCTGCTTCAGCCTTAAAGATGTAGACTTTTATGACCTCAGACCCGTCCTCCTCTTTGGATTCCTTGTCTTCCATTACCTCGGTGCTGATCTCAAGGGGAGTGTCTCCTATGTCCAACTTTTCACCCACCTCATCCACTTTAACAACACAAATACCAATGGTTATGCAGAAAGTATTACAAAAATGTTATTTATCTCTGTTGTGTTATCATGTGACAAGATGTCTTACAGGAAATCATCAGATAATCCTCAGAGCTGCTTCTTGCATCATCATCCTCATCTGTTTGTAGGGGAACAGCCTCAGTTGGCAGCTGCTCGTGGATTATGGTCTCAGCATTGGCCTCTGTCACCATCAACCCTTCAGACACAAGCTGGTGGTCCAGTGTGTTGTCCTGGTGCTCAGAAAGCAGCTCTGCCACAAACACTTGGTCTGGCATGTCGTCATGATGGTGGTTTGAGTCCTGAATGAGATCTGAGGTCAGAACGTGGTGGTGATGGGGCATCCAGGGCTTCCTCTATCGCAACCTCAGTCCCCAGGATATTTTCAGGCATGATTACACTGTGTTCTGAAGGCACCATGTCTTCACTACTCATTTCATGGGCCTCCACACCTTGAGACTGCAGACTTTCCACATCCACCTCCAGCCCTTCGACAACCTCAGCTTCTAGGCCCTCCACTTCCACTTCCTCCTCAAGCCCTTCAACAACATGGGCTTCCAGACCCTCCACATCAACCTCAGTTTCCAGGCTCTCCACCACTTGTGCCTCGAGACCCTCCACTTCCACCTCGCCCTCTAGGCCCTCAACAACCTGAGCCTCCAACTCTACCACTTGTGTCTGTAGCCCTTCAACAACTTCTGCCTCCAAGCCTTCGACATCTGCATGTAAGCTCTCCACCACCTCTGTCTCCAGACCTTGAACAACTTGAGTCTCCAGACCTTCCACCTCAAGTCCATGCTCCAGAAGAATGCCCTCATCTGTCATGACATCAGAAAGAAGCATACCCTCTGGCACAGATACCACGATATGCTCCCCGTCAATGTGAGCCAGACCCCCCATGCCTGCAACTGTAAACACAAGATAAGAAGTGTTTTAAAACCACAATACAAGCCCACCAAAGCTCATATAATTTTGAAAATGTTTCATTTTCTTGTTAGTATACAATAAAGATGTCGTAATGACCATGTGATGTTACCTTGACTCCATTATTTAGCTAGATGATGAAGCTGTGTGGTATGTGCACCATAAACTCTACAAGTATGACTTATTAAAGCTAAAGCTTCGTATACCCGTGGGAAAATCAGTCTCTAAATATATGCTACATGCAAAATACAATATGTTTATTACTCTGTCCTGCTCATCCACCTACCAAAATCTTGCATGATCATAGCATGAGGCATCTTCAGCTCTTGAGTGTGCAGCTCTAACACCCCTCCTCCTTGATCCATGTCTTTACTCCGCAAAAAAAAGACTGAAAATTGCAGCACACATTACGTTAACCTTTACTTTGTATGCATTACTAAAAATGAAACCGAAAGGGAAAAAAAGAGGCGGCTAGTATTACATACCTTCACATTTGACGACAGAAAATCTTTACAATAAAACCAACAGGAAATCTGAGGTGCTCTCTTCCATCAAGATACTCAATTACCCTGACAAAAAAATAAGAAAATACAATAAGCACATGTGCCCAGGATTATCAGTGAATACCAAAAAAAAAACTCCCAAAACGTTCATTTCTTGCAGATTAGGTGTTGTGTAGATATTTAATAAACGCACTAGTAGCATCATAGGAAAATGCACCCCGTGCAAGCCTCAAATACAGAACATAGAAACTTATTTTTATATCGAGGACAGTTGCTGTTGTTGACCACTGCTTCCATCTACTGCCACTCAGGGGTACTACATGCAGCTTCAACCTTACGGACCGATAGCTATCTACACCTGGAGCTGGTTGAGCCTGATGGCCAGAGCGCAGCTCCAGACAAAGGACTGCGCTGCTCAGTGTGCTGGGGGCGAGCTCGCAAGCAGCGGCTCCGATAGCTTTCGGACAAGAACGGCTTACTTTTGTGGGAGGAAATACACTGTCGTCACATGACGATTTAAAAAGAGGGAAATGTTGTCTACAATGCTCTGTAGTAATGCCATGGCTGTTTTAGTTCTCAGATTAATCATTTTGGGGTAAAACAAATACAGTTCCTTCACTAATCGTTTCAGAAGTATTACAGTTTCAAGTCTCTACACAAAAATCGCATATGCTCCGAGTTTGTCAGCCACTGAAACTACCACAGTTATGCAATGGCTACCGCCCTCCACCCACCGGAGCTAACTAGCAAGCAAGCTAGGGTTGAGTCTCAAAGCGCCATTTTGTTTTAGCATAAAGGCTAATTCAAGGAGCGCAATAACCAGTCTAATACGCCAATTTAAGCGTCGGTTACACACAACCTTATAATATATATAAAGCCACAAACACAAGCATCAAACTGCAGCAATACGTAACTGAACGAAGTAAAATACGCACATAA
>JAMQGT020007819.1:0-18215 GCA_024447675.2 Pterophyllum scalare
GTGCTTGCGTGTGTTTGCGTGTTTTGCATGTGTGTATGTGAGTGTGTGCGCGCGTGCGCGCTAGCCTACTCAATTCCCATCTCCATCATCTGCTGAACTCCAATCCCTCTCTGTCCTCTTATTAGGCTTGAAAAGACACACCAGATGGCTTGTGGGAAAAAGAAAAAAAATCATTCTCTTCCAACAAGGAAAGAGGCACCACCCTCAGCCATGGCAGTGCTCTCAAAGATTTAAGACATGCATGACATACTTCGAACACACAAATGTAGATGCACGAGTCCCCACTGGTTCACGTTTGACCTGCAGAAATAACACACGTTGGAGAAAAAAGGCTGAGTGCAGCAAATAAATTGTGAGATCACATCATATTATGGATTTTTGATGTGTCAAATCAACGCAGGTGGCCTTGACTTTGTGACTACAAGGTATGTCAGAGCGGGCGCTGTCTGCGTAATCATGTTCTGTTTGCGGATTGAGTAGTCAGGTTTATATATAGTCCTGTGGAAAAGTATGTTTCAGAGGGTTCATGAATAAAACACACTCAGGCTCACACTTAAAATGATGAGTCACTTGGACTCTCCAGTATACCTGGGCTGCAACGCAAAGCTGAGAATGAGTTCGCGGACCCCCTTGTTATGTTGCAACACTAAGAAGTAGTTTGGCATCTTGGGAAATTTGCTCGTGGTTATGCTTTTGGCAGAGAGTCAGTGTGAAAACAACAGTTGGCTCTTATACAGGTGACTATGTGCTGGATGAACATAAAAAGTATTCATAAAGATGTAAGAAGTTTGTGCGTTTGCTACTGTTGGAGAAGCCCAAGCTGTTTACTTTTTTTTGCCTCTCACTAACTCACTGCTGACTGTTGTTTTACAATGCATGAAGGTGGTGGACATTTTCTCATTCAACTCACAGGATGAAAGGAAAGTCAGGTATTTTCCACAATGTTGAACTATTTCTGTAAGTTGACCTTCGGCTGATATGAGATCGGAGGCTGTTTGGAGCTCAGCTGTGTTCTGTTGTTCAGGCACATTTTAAAAAATCCGGATAAACAGTTTTACTGAAGGACGACGCACCCATAGGACGAGCGCCTTTGTGTCCATGTTGAAAAAAGTGTAAAGATATAAATCTTAAGAGAATCCCTTTAAGAATAAGATGTGCCTAAGGTTTCATAATAATAGCAGCTCACTTCCACTTTTGGACTGATCTCATCTTAAAAGCAATAAATCTGATCTGAGGTTCCACCGATTCTAAACACTCAGTGGGCTCCTTTTTAATTTTTCTTCATAGCACTGGAACACTCATCCTTTCCAGTAAATTGCTCTGCCCAGCACCTGTGTCACGCTTTCATGTTTTCCTTTTTTGCTTTGGGCAGCACAAGTCATGAGAGTTGGACCTGACCGACGGGCTGAAGCGCAAAATACTGCATGACACTTTGCAGCGAAATGTAGCAGACAGGCGCAAGGTTATTCGGGAATACAGATGAGCACAACATCATATTAGTGGCTGCTTGGTTAGCAGCAATTCAGCAATTTGAATTCGGTCTTGGCTGCTGCCTTTTTCACGATACCGCGAGAACAAAATGCAAAGTAGTCTGTGAGTTTTAATATAATGAAAGTAATTAACAACATGTGTAGAGACGTCTTTGCATGACTTTTCTTCATTTTTATGGATGTGATTTATTCAAAGAAAATGATGTCTTTCTTTAACTCTCTGCTAATTTTCCTTGTACAATATCCAACACTTGAACAAGGCTGCTTTTCCTTGTTCCAGCCCGTCACAGAGTCAAGTCTGGTCCAAGCTCAGAGGAAGTGAGCTGGCTGAAGTGGTGGTTCTGTTTGTCAAAGCAGACGCTGTCTCACCTCCACCACAGACAGACTCTTTATTCAGTGACGCCTGAAATTAGATGGTGCACATTTAGGGGAATAGAAATGTTGATGGTGGAATTGGCGCTGGGGTGCTCACTGCTAGTCACTGGAGCTAAGGCAGCATGAAGAGAAGCACACTTTGGACTTTCTATTATTCAGATTGAAATGGCTCGTTTTAGTGTGCACACAAAATTTTGTTCATTCCACCCAATTTCTGCAATATGTTTCTGCACGTGCCCGTCGTGCAGCCAGTCATGCATAAGGCAACGCTTTGTCTGTGACACAACTGCAGCTCTTCCAGAATTAATTCACCGCTGCCAAAACCAACATATGCTCTTGTCAAATACAGTGATTCAGCTCATGTCCAAGCTGTTGTCTTTGTCAGAGATGAGGGATCTGTTCACTAAGGTCATGCATGCTTCAGCTAACTGTAAAGAAAAGGGACACTGAGGAGTGGAGCTTGTACGGTTCGCCTCTTACTTATGGTTAGTAAAGCAGGAGAACAGGACTCCTCAGTGTACTTTTGCATCTCTTTCTGTTTTGGTCAACTCCTCTTTCCCCATCTCCCTCCTGTTTCTGAGCAACTCCCGGTTTCCTCCTCTCTTTACCCCCCCTCTCGCTCTCGTTTCAGTGCTGCAGCCCACCCTGCTCCAAGCTTTAATGGTACATGCCATTAGAAAGCCCATCTCTGGAAGGGAGGAGGGGGGAGGGTGGTCTCAGCCTCAGCTAAGAGGCTACTTTAGTCTCTCAACATAAGCACATTCACAGATGCCGCTGCACGGGCAGAGTCTTCTCACCCGTCACGACTGCTTCTGTTTAAATCAACGAGGCGCGGACAGAGAGAAACACAGAGGGGCAGAGAGATAAAAAGCGAGGTAGTGAGGACAAGGGTGGGAGGGAGAGCAAGCGAAAGAAGAGGTGAAGAGCCACAGAGCAAAAAAAGAAATACATCGCTGTCACTCTGACGTCTCCCCTCATGCTCCCGTTTCAGCGCGTGTGAGTGCAAGAAGAGAAGGGGGAAAGGGGGAGGAAAATAAATCCTGGGAGCTTGAATCATCTCTTTGCTTTATATTTCCTTCTTTTTGTTTTCTTTTTTAAAAAAATAATTTTTTTTTTGATCTCCATCATCAAAGGCATGACGGCGGGTTTCAGCTGGCACTGCAGAATAAAAGAAAGGGATGCTTTGAATGCTGCTTCTCTTCTGACAAGGGACAAGGAAGAGGAGAAAGGGGGACAATAAACAGGATTTCTAGAATGACTGGGAGTCCTTATGCCGTATGCACTGGAATAGCAGTGTTACACTGAAGTCTCTGAATGAGGTAAAAAAAAATAATAATGCTGATTATCTTCCTGTTTTCTGTGTGCCTGATTGGCTGTCATGGTCAGATATACATCAGAAAGGCAGTTGAAAGCATGCACATAGAAGCTTGACAGAGATAAACCCATTTCCATGCTGATCAGGTCTGGAACAGCAGTAGGGAGATTGCCATCTTTGTCCCTGGGTCGCCGTGAACAGCGGCATGCTGGAAGTGAGAGGGAAAATCTATGCATGTTCCATGCCGCAGAGAGGCAGTGTGAGCAGGCACTAGAAGAAGAGTCTCTGTCACCCCAATGAAAAGAATTGCTGATAATCCTCATGATGAGCATTTGAGTGCTGAGAGAGCAGAGGGGCAAGGAGAGATTTTCTCTTAACCGTCCGGCAGAGCTGCTGCCCCACACAGTCAGACTGGAATTTAGAGTCAGCTGGCAAATGGAAAAATAAATTCACTTCTTCTTCACAAAAATATGAATTTCATAACCCTTTAAAAGAGTTAATGAAAAATATATACCCATGCGTGAAGGCTCAAAAGGAAGAGCTGGTAATGGAACAAGAGGCTGTTTTCAAAAAGAGTCTGAACACTTTCACTTGTTACCCTAGGGAGCTATACACTACCTTCCACACAGAAAATAACAACTTGTGTCCACACCACTGAACCAAAAAAAAGGGCATTGACTTGAGAAAAGGGAAACTTGAGTTAACTGGGATGTATGTTCTTTTTTTGTGACAGCCAGCCAGGAAATCCCAGCTCTTTGAGAACAGCTGTAGTGGTTGCTCCCTTGGTCAGCAAAGGAGCTCAAGAAACCCAGCTCCTGAAACCTTACACATGTGCCTGCTTTCTGCTCACGGATGAGAGAATAATTGCACATTTATGCTGTTATGATGTAATGTGTGTTTATATGATGATTCTGATTTGGGCGTGTGTGTTACAAAGGAGCAGGGAACGTCATCATAGTGACGGGGAAAGAGAGTGTAAATTTGGAGCGTGCATTGGCGATATCAATATTGCAGGGTTCAGTGCTTAATTATATGTGTTTTGCAGGTTAGCTGGCAGTTCTCACTAATAGAAGCTGAAAATCTTGCACCATGTAGTTACAGGGCTGCAGGTCTGGGCTGCAGCCCTGAGTCCTTAGTCATATATCAAGACACATCAACTTGACTGTCCCTGGAAGTTCTGGCTGGTACAGTCACGGCATGCTGACACCCATCATGACATCATCCATATTGGGCAAATATGTTTTCTCTCAGGCTCATACTTTTTTAAATGAGTGACAGTGTCAAAGAAATAAACCATCCAAAAGAAGATGTTACAGCTTACTGCCTGTCTCTTTTTGTGGAGTAATTAATAGTAGCAAAATACAATTTTTATCAATTTTATCAAGTTTAAGTAGTGTATCTATGTGTATTTGCTGCATTAAATGAGAAATGAACCTAAATCTACAGTCGCTCAAAGGCCAGTGTGTCTATTATTCACAACTCTATTAGCCGCAATACAGTTACGACATACAACAGCGCAAATTCCCACGTACACAAGTTTCTAGTTGTGTTTCTCCCCTTTCATAAATAACCTTAATCTGTTCCACTGTCTGCATGCATGACTGCAGCAGCACCTGGTGCCCCTTTTCCCATCCTGTACAGTACAGTGGACTAATGCTCAAATGCAATGAATCTGTGCGTATGTGCTCCCAGCTGTTTCTCACACCGGTGTTGGTATGCTTATATAGCACATAACTCGCTGACCAAGTCTCAGCTCGGTCTGGCAATGTCAGCAAATGGCATCCATATCTCATTTATGGAAGAGGACGGCTTGTCATTTCAGTCTCTGTTCAAGGTTGCCCTCTCTTTGGCAACACAATGCACAAAGTGCTGAGAGGCCAGAAATAAACACAAATACAGCCACCTTTCTGCCACCGTAGCTCATGGTTTACAGAATAGAATAGAATAGATCTGTTGGCACCAGTGCAGAACCCATATGGCAAATTTGTATAACTATTTGTTTCCTTATAGTTTGTTGTGAAAATTTTGACCATAATTTCTTATAAATAAAATAAATTTTTGGTCTGCCATGTGACTGACTTAAAATTTTATTTATTTTCTTTATGATTTACCAGATTATTGATTTTTCTTTATAGCAGTAGTGGAGCAGTTACCTAGTTTGAAACCCCTTTTCTGACTGTCTTCCAGAAGGTTGACAAACCTTTTACATAGAGCATTAATTAGTAATGGTAAGCACTCAAATGTCTTTATTATTATTACAGAATGATAAACCCTTAAGTGTGAAGAAATGAACTGTATCATCACATGTAGCCATTTACAGACAATGAGCCTCATTTATTAACAGTGTGTACGCAAAAGTCTGTGTGCAAATGGTGCGTGTGGACATTTCCAAGCACATTTTAGTATTTTTTTTTATTTGCGTTTTAATTCATTATGCCAGCAATATTATGACATTTTTAGTGGCACTGCTTTAATGCAAAGTGGCACCCAATTTTTAGCAAGCTACAATATAATTAACATATAATATACTATGGCACTATTGGTATCCACGATCTTAAAGAGGTGCAGGTGTTGAATGTCCGTGTGGAGTACACATGTTCATCAGCGGCAGCTCAGCAGCATTTCACACCTCATTGCGCGGTGTAATAATATGTATGAGGCCTGACAAGATGGAGGGATTAGACTTTGAACAAATGTTTTGAGAGCTATTGAGACAAGGCTGCGGAGGTTCAGAAGCAGAGAGCACCACGTGGGTGTATGTGAAGCAAGTCTACCTACACCGAGAGCTTACAGATAAAGGTTTTTGAGCTGGGCAACTTTCATTTATGTTTGATGTCTGTTCAGTGTGTGCTGTAGGTTTCTCTTTGAAGGTAAGCAAGCTTCTCAGCAGATTCACTCATGGAGCTGGCCAGCCTTGGGCAACAGAGGGGCAGAGCAGTACATGACAGTACATGGCCTTTATTGCAGACAATAGATGGTGTATATTCCTTAGCAAAGTATTTCCCGTATACAGCATGTGTTTAGATAGAGTAGTTCATGCACTCACAATATTCCAGACAAATCTTCATGATCGCGAATATTAAACAATGAAAAAAATGTGACTTTTTGACAGAAAGTTTTCTCAGCGCAGCTTGCAAATATCATACACAAACATGTGCAAATATAACACAGAAATACCTGTCTGCATTTGCATTTACATACCTTGAAAAATTCTACCATCTCCAAAGTACTACTATTACACCAGCGAGCAATAGTTATTACTTATGAATGGCGATGCAGAAACCGACTTACTCCCTATTCTTCTGAACAATGCCGCCACTTTGTAAAGTGTTGGTTGGTTCTTTCACCACTTCTGTGCCCCCCTTGCATCAATACCATTATCCAGTTTAACATAACACCATTTTTGCAACAATAACTTAGAGAAGGTTTTCAGTTCCAAAAGGTGAAAAGTGTTTATTTTGAAAAAAGCACATTCAGTTTAATTGTTATCTTCCACCTCTGTCTCCAAATTATTGTGCAAGGCTTACATGTTATAAATCAGGGGCAAAGATGAATGCAAGATAGATGAGATTTAAATATGATGCAAGGTTCATTGTGATATAAATATTTGTTTCTTAGCACTGTGTATATAAATTTATTTCAAAATAAACACTCTCTTCACCATTTGGAACTGAAAACAAAGCTGACCTTTAAATTGTATGAAAATAAATGATGGCATGGTTTGATTATGGCCCATGGCAGACCCAAAGGTGGGGGGGGGTTAAAAGTACTGGGCACATGCCCTTTGTAATGAACAGCTTAGAAGCAAAGTAAAAGCAAAATGACAACTAAAAACAATCTGGTGGGCCTTGCAGCAGTGTTGTTGTACCTCAGTGGATTACACTCCACGGGGCACTTAAAATCTGTCTGGCTGCCCATTAAGACAGCCACTATCCTGGCTCATTAATGTCCTGCAGAGGAATTAGAATAAACTGTGCTCTACAGACTCGTGCTGGCAGAGGCTCTCTGCCTTCTCTCCAGCAGCTTTTCTCCCTCCAGGGACAGCAGTTGTTTGCCCGCGGTACACCAGAGTAGCTTGGAGTGACCAGCAACACCAAATAATTAGATGCTCCACTCCTCCAAATGGCTGTAGCTGTTGAATTCATCCTGACTTGTTACAGCTATTTCAGGGAGGATGCCAAATATAATCACTGTGTAGGATACCACCACTCACTTCAATGGGAAATTGGGTTTGAAAAGCGAGGATTATAAGAAGAGGTTGGGATGCTATCGTGGAAGTAGCTCATAATCAAGTGCATTAAAGTCAAAGGAAAGGAGTGCCTGAAGTGGGCCTAGATTAGTCTACATTACACTTTTTTGTTCATACTGGGCTGTTTTTCAGCAGGGGCTATTATTATTCCTCAGATTCTTTCTGATGTATGTGTTTAAACATTCTGAAAGGTTATTCCTGAATAGTTGGTGTACTGTATAGTAATCTCAAAGGCACAGCTTAGTCTTGGTATTAAATTGTCATCATAAAAAAAAAAAAAGAAGTTAGATATCACAATTCATTGGGTGGAAAGTCAAAAACCGGGGCATCCTGTCAAATATTACACTATTCCTCAAGGCAAGCCAGGAGACCCTTGGCTCAACTCTGTTCTCTTTGTTGCTGCTGTTATGTTCCTGGCTCAGTCACAAGATGCCTAGTTCACTAAATCAATGCCATACTGTATGAAAGCAAATATGTTTTTTTTTTTTATTAACCAACAGAAAAAATCATTGTGCCAGTTCAATAAAGCTACACAAGTGTATGTTTTGTTTCTTGTTACATTACTGGGAGAGAAAATTATTGAAATAATAAAAAAAAAGTGACATTTTATCTGCTTCTGCAAATGTTTTTGTTTTGCATATGCTGAACAAGTTGGTCTGAGAGTTGATCAAATGAGCAGCAGGGATTTGCTGCTTAGGCTTGTAATGCTGTTTACTGGTTTAATCAGTAATGCTGCACGATTCAAATAAGTTTACCCTTTTTCTTAATTATTTTGTTCTTGTATAATCTCATTATGTGTATTTGTGGTTAACCATGGTCCCCGGGGGCAGTACTGCTGTTTTTGAAAAAAAAAAAAAAAAGAAGAGACAGTATTAAAGACAGCTGGCAGCATGATATCAGTTGTGTTCACATTCATCAGGCATGCTGTAGATTAGGAGCAGAGATGCTACCGGAGGCATATAGTATGTGCAGTTGCATACTGTATGCACAGGCACACAAAGCCACACACAGTCTACAATATCTGCAGGCACAAACAATGGAGCTTTCCCTACCCCCATTGTCAAACCACATTCTGCCAAATAGTGACCATAAATAGGGAGGAAAATGCAGTTTAGTTTCTCTTTTCCTCTCTGTGTCACCAATCTTAATATACTTTCCTTAAGTGTTGCAATTACATACCATAAGCGAGCAGGGAGAGCCTCTTTCTGTCCTTCATGGCGAAATGAGCTTAACCTGTAATCAGCGTGGTGGAGATGGCACAGCTCGTGTCTTCCAGAGGGAGTGTTCAGCCCAGAGGTAGGAGCTTTTGCATGGAGCCAGCTGTGAGGCTATACAGTAGTATAGCGTCCTGCCTAGCAGTAGGTGTCCGAGATCAGGGGGCCGAGTTGATCATTTCACATGATGACAGGGGTCTTCCCTTATCATGACCATGTCCACAAAATGATAATGAGACCTGACAATGCTGGTGAACACTGTGGGCGAGATCTGTGTTAGTTAAAACAGAGTATTTCCAAAGGTCTGTGCAGGCATTACACAAAAAACATATTGTTTTAATAATTTACGTGTCTGCCAACTGTAAGATCAGCACTGATGTATTTTTAAAATAAGGAGTCTATTAGCAAGGATAGCAATACCAAAATGGCATTAGAAATGACTGCTTTGGCACTGAGTCTTCTGTAGCTTTTTTTTTTTCCTTCTTTGTCTGCCAGATAAAAATCCAGCTCCTTCTTGTGGTTGCAGATGTTTATACTTGGGCATTAAGCAACCGCGACAGCGAGCACACAGCACAATAAAATATTCCCAGGGACAAATGAGCTCTCTCAATTACTCTCTCGAGAATATTCTAGAGGCTTTGACGTAAATCCCTCAGCTTTAACTACAATAAGCATCCGTCCACCTCTCCAGGGAGAAAGGATCACCTTTTGAACATGCCGAGAGATTATTGCAGCGAACACATGGACAGATGTATGAACCTCAGCCAGTTGCAGCCACCGAATATATTTGAAAAACAATCTGTGAAGATTAAAAAGTGTCCTTCCTACGAAAAAGCCCACAGCAGACAACTTAGCATTAAATAGATAATTCATCCTATTCCTCAGAAGCAGTAAGAGTAAAGAATGCGCTTCATATAATCAATATTGGTATTTATAGAAACACGTCTCTTCAGCATAAAACTCTTAATTGACTTCTAATTGACATAATGGATGTGCAGTAATAGAAGTAAAGCTGACAGCTGAGACATGGCATAGATTAATTTGTTTTTGCTTAACCCTGATTAATTGTTCACCTCAAAGCAGGCTTACACGTCAAATACAGACTCATCCTTCTAAGCTGATTAGAATGCATTTTGACCTCTTCCATGTTACACCATTACACATATACTTTGATGGACTTTTCCTCCAGCTGACCTTTGCTTTGTGATGTGCAAAAGTTTGCTGCAGTTTAGTGAGAACAAGTTTGCAGCTTCCGTCACCCTCGTGTTTCTTGTAGGTGGATTCTATGCTGAATCTGTGTTGGCATCTGTTGCTGGATTTGTGATCTTTGAAGGTGTTCGGTTATCCAGAATAACCTGATATTTCACCTTTGTTGCCAGCTATACAGGAACCAAGATTAGCTGCACAGAGCTGCATCTTGCATTTTACCACTTTCAAGTTGCACTGTGCAAATGTTGAGATGCTGTGCGTTACACAAAAAACAAATCGCCCATTGCTAAGCAGGTCCTTGATGTGCTTTGGGAATCCATGGTCTCATTTCTGTTGATCTTCTTTCATAAACGTGAACAATCAGGACATTTGACAGACATCAGTTGTGTCTCTGGTCTTGGTGGGAATGCTAGTTGACATTTTATAACTAATTGTTTTACTGGCTTATTACCAATTAACTAACTTACAAACACACTCAGCACTCACTAAGTAAAAAATTATTCAATTAAAACCTGTGAGCCATGCTGTCATGGTTTGGTGAATAAAGTGGCTTTGGACAAGGATCTCAAGCGTGATCATTTTTGCTTTAAACTACCACCCCTGTAAAGTTTCATGACTTTATCTTGCACAGTCGTGACAATCATGTTGCAGATTCTGTTCACAGTAAGGCAGCCATGTTAACACCTGCCAAAGCAGAACTACAGTTCCTGCCACAGCAGGTGGAGGTGGTCTCCAGCACCACATTTTGCAATGACACACACACACATATGGGCAGATACTGCCACAATTTACCCTCATTTCTTCTTTCATAAAGTAGAAAGGTTACAGTTTGTTGGACTAATGGGGAAATTTAAAGATAAATAAGCTTGTTTACGAATGAAATGAATGAAACACATGAGACTCACAAGGTCAAAACAATGGCAGCTTCACTATTTCAGCTCGTAATAAACTGCCTGAGTGGCCATTTGAGGGAGTGCATGAGATTCTGTCTCTGCATCTCAGTTCAGAGAGTAACCTGCAATTGTGGACGTCTGCAAAAACCAACTAAGTGCAAATCAAAAGAAATGTCAGGGAGTTGCTGCCTCTATATTCTAAATGATTTTCTAGATCGGAGACCAATCTGATTCACTAATCTATCCCATGAAAACACTATTTAAAAGCATGACTTTCTTTCTTTTCTTTTTTTCCCTCTCTTTCTAATCCACCAGTGCTGAATGTGCTGAACTCATTTTCTGCCATGGTGAAATCATCCTCATCACACAGTATGAAATAGGATTGGCACAGTGAGGCCCTGTCTGGTTTTCCTTTTCAGAGTTACTCGAGGTAATGTAGGCAGCAGTTGTGACTGTTTTGACTGAGTGAGATGGATAAACACTCATTAGCAACAGGGAATTACTCTAGATTACCGATTAATAAATATTTTTCCTTGTGTGGTAGATTTACATATTAAGTCCAGCAATACCGTCGCATGGACCAAATGTGATGAAATGCATTCTGTTCAGCTTCACTGTTAAATATTGAAAGTTTGTCATGACCTTAAGTGTCACTAACATAAAATACACCCACTTTGAGGCATGCTGGTGACAGAAGTGAGAGGAAGAATGATTTCGTGTTCAAACTGAGCACTTCCTAATGCATAATGAGGAGTGAGAAATGAGAGACCTTAGCTTGCCTGTTGTTATTGTTCTCATTGATGTGACTGCATGGCATTTCATGTGCAGTGGGTGCTAATTACATCCCACTCGCAATCAATGCAAAGTGTCCCGGCTGCTGCCAATATATGATTAAAATGTGGGTTTGAACCAATTTAGTAAGTTTACTTGTGCATGAAATATCATCTGTATTGTTCATTTTTGGCATCTCAAGATGAGAGGCCTGTTTGAGGTGATGTTTTGTGCAGCTAATTGTCACAACAGAGCTGCAGTCAAAAGTTTTAAAGGACGAGGTGACCTGTTGGAGCGTCTGCCGCGCTCATTTATCTATCACCTTCTCTGCTCTGGGCTTTAATTTTTAGCTTAATAAGAGCAGGGAGCAGCAAGTCTGACCAGCATTAATTTGCTAAGCTTCTCAGCTATAAGAATTAATTACCGTGAACAAACTGTGAAATACAGATACAAAATAAAGAGCTTAAACTGTTCATGCTTGTAATCATTTCCATAATCATTTCATAAGTGCTGTGTTTCTCTGCCAAAGAAGACTGGCAGTTTATGAAAAGCGTGGACTTTAATGACAGCAGGCTTTTAAGGTCTATATTTCACAACATGGAGAACGCTGACAGATGCCCAGTCTAATTTCTCTGTACTTAATGCTAACCAGCATGTAGTTTTTATTTGGAGACCTAAGGGCTGCTTCGTGATGCCCCTTAGGCTACAGCTACTGAGCTTGTCCACACCATCTGACTGCAGATATGATGGCTATGAATATTATCACTTAAAACATCCAGAAATTAGTAGAGCAGAAACTGAGCAATGACTTGTGCATTCACAATTCATTGTGCAGAATTTGCACTTTATTTCAGGATGGGCATTCATGGAACTTCATAGCATGGCCTTGATGTTCATTTTACTATATAGCCAACATATAAATGGCACAATCTGTAGTAGAACTATAGGAACTGCCATTTTCATACTGCTTCTGGATGATCACTGAAATGAGCTGTGCATTGGGACATTATAACCACACAGACAACATGAAAATAAATGGAGTCAAAGGATATATATATATATATATATATATATATATATATATATATATATATATATATATATATATATATATATATATATATATATATATATATATATATATATATATATATTCCTGAAAAACAACACTATAATCCCCTCTCCACCAAGCTTTACATCTGGCACAATGCAGTCAGGCAACTACCGTTCTCTTGGCAACTTCCAAACTCAGACTCGTCTGTCAGATTGACAGATGGAGAAGCGTGATTCATCACTCCAAAGAATGCATCTCCACTGCTCTATAGTCCAGTGGCTGCATGCTTTACACCACTGCATTGCGCTTGTGATGTAAGGTTTTGATGCAGCTGCTCAGCCACGGAAACCCATTCCATGAAGCTCTCTACACATTGTTCTTGAGCCAATCTGAAGGCCACATGAAGTTTCTGTAGTGACTGACTCTGCAGAAAGTTGGTGACCTCTGTTTACTATGCACCTCAGCATCCGCTGACCCCGCTCTGTGATTTTATGTGGCCTACAACTTTGCAGCTGAGTCGCTGTTGTTCCCAATCACTTTCACTTTGTTATAATACCAACTAACAGTTGACTGTGGAAAATTTAGTAGCGAGGAAATTTCACAACTGGACTTGTTGCACAGTTGGCATCCTATCACGGTACCATGCTGGAATTCACTGAGCTCCTGAGAGCGACCCAATCCTTCACAAATGTTTGTAGGAGCAATCTACATGCCTAGGTAATTGATTTTATACACCTGTGGCCACGGAAGTGACTGGAACACCTGAATTCAGTAATTTGGATGGGTGAGTGGATACGTTTGGCAATATAGTGTCGATTGTTAAAATTTTCAGTAGCACTGGGGGGGGGTCTACTGAAAAATAAATGCACATAATACACAAATACACATTTGTCAATGACATACGAGTAGTGCCTTACAGGTTAGAACACAATAGGATAACTGTCATCTATTTCAAGTATAGTCATATCCCTGTAAGGCAGGTGATTTTTGAATGACTTATCAAGTTGTGTTCTTAAGAGATCAATAGAACAGTGCACTGCGGGACCTATTATACTGTCTCCTCTTAAACCTCTAGCACAGTTTGAGAGGATCTCAATGAGAATGAATCAGCACTGTAGTCCTTTTGTTCCCATGAGAGACTTGGGGAAATATCTTATTCATTTCTACCTCATCTTTGCAAAGTATGCAAAGGGAATGGAGCAGAAGTATGTTGCCAGACAAGCTTGTTGCAAATTGTTACTGTGAACCGCTGCTGCGTAGATAAAGTGGTAGTTCCATTAAATGCCATCTAGGTATCTCAGACAGCATAATAATTGTTTGTGCTGCCCGATGATGCATCTGTATGACAGCGCGGTCTGTCAAAAGTGCTACGTGGTGATCAAAGTGGCTTTGTGAAAATGTTCAAATGTGGAACTTGATGCCTGGCCTTAGGTGGAGCCCAGCTGGAACCCGCCTCAGCTATGTGGTGTCCAGTAATCTCACATCTGTTCATGCGACATGATTTATGTACACAAATCTATCAGGAGATATAATCATTTTCCCCATTTTTACCATGCATATGTCCTTTTAGTTTAATTAGCAGTAGACTCTGATATAATATCTCTTTAAATGTAGCAAAATCAAGTTCAGCTCAATCTTTTCGTTATTTAACGAACATAGATGGCATGAAAGTTATCGTTGCAGCAGTACAAACACACACACAGTGAGCAAATTATCAATTAATGTGAGCTGATTTCTGGGTTTTGTGCAAACACACACTATGTGTGTGTATAGCTTTTGCCCTTTACTTGCATAGGCACAAATTCAGCAACACTGAAACACAGTCATTTGAATGAATGCCAACAGGCTGTGCTCAGCTACAACCTGCTCAGTGTAGCATCATCGCTGAACATAACTGTAGACAGAACAATGTTCACACTGAGGGAAGAAGTTGAATTATAATAGGCAGTGGGTTGGAGGCCCGAAACAAATGCCCTTGTGTGATTGATTACTCGCTACAAGCTAATGAGATAAACAGAGCCTGAATCGATTCAGCCGAGGTGGAATGATGCCAGAAGGGCACATGCAGCCATGTGCAATGACGCTACTGACACTCATATTCAAAGGATCGGTGAAAAAGATCACGCTTCGGTTTTCGGCTGAGAAGAGAGCCGTGTCCTCTTCTGCTGCGTGGAGCGGCTTTATACCCACCACTGCAATAAGGGCTATTGTATTCAAATCAAGCACTTGTTATGGAATCTGACAAGTTGGATACCTACTGCTAAACAACCACTGTTAGGAAACCAAAGACATACAAGAAAATGGCATTGTCACATGCAGACTAGCATTAACAAATGGGAGAGAAGCGTCTACTATAGATAGCGACAAAGCAAACTACAGTACAAGTGTTCATAACCATCAGTCCAATTTAGAGACTATGTTTTGTAGCTGCTGCAGTCCTTGGCTCATTGGCCAGTGACAGATATTCGAACCGCTGTGGTTAACCAATTAAAAGCTTCATGCTTCATCAAAACGACTATGAGAGGATAAGCAAAGCTGGGCACCATGTGAGATGTGGAGCGTGGTTGAGGCAGTGACTCAGAAAAATGCAATGAAGAGACAGACCAAGAAAGAAAGTAATTAACCAATCTGCTACTGTTTTTACCACTTCACTGAAATGGAACATAAACGCTTGCTCTCCTGTTGCAGTTTACAAAATAATTATGTGCTCTATTTTTTCATATAATCGTGGCCATGTGTAAGATACTTTGAAGGTTCAAAAGCAGCTAAATACTTGTTTATCCCACTCCCTGGTACTTGACTTTACAGAGCAAAATCCAACGAGAGTTGTATTTTGTCGTGTCGCATCTCTAAATTTCTATGAGCACGGACAGCTTTTGAAGCATAGATTTTCAGCGTGGTGAATTTTAAGCCTTTTGACACTCTCTGATAAGCACGAAAGCAGGGAAATGCGACCAGGCTCCTGGAAGGACAATCACAGGAGGCGTGTTCACCTGACTGCTTTATGACTGTGTCACTCAAGTCTTGTCAGCACACTAGAGGACACGAGAGGGAGATTCATCAGTCATAGAAAATAGGAAGGGGAAGATAAAGTACAGTAGAGTATGGCATTACAAACTGTCTTTTGCAAAGGACAAAGGGACGGGTGTGCCAGTTTTGCCTATGTGCCACTAAAGGCTTAGAGGGAAAACACAAAATTTCATCAGTGTCCAAGTGCATAAAAATTAATATGTTGTAGCATCTGATGATAAGCCTTTAGGCGGGAAGGCAACAGTGGAGTGAAAGAGTTGTTACAATTCCTGCACAAATGAGCGGTTCAGTGAGAGGGGCTTTTTCATTTGAGATCCAAACTTTCCCCATGAGGCTCTTTGCTGTAAAAGATCATGTGCGTGTGTTTGTGTTTGCAAGTGCACGAGTACATGTGCTCTGCATTTTCATAAAAAAGTCTTGATATATTTTTGTGTCGCCTGCACAGTGCACTTAAAAAAGTCTAGACCTCTGACATTAAACGAGACTTAATCATTAAATGTTAAATATATAAAAGTGTTGAGTAGTTCAAGCATCATCAAAGAGGATCCTCGCGTTTTTTTATTTTGCTCAATTCAACATTTAAAACAGTGCACACATATATAATAACTGTATATTATAATACTGTTTAAAACATAATCCTTGACCAAGCTCTTCATTCAATTTCAAAGAAGTGTTTTTATGTTAAGTCTAGAGGGCAAGGCTTAAATCTACAAGTTATGTAAGAAGCCCATGCTTCAGCTAGAGGATGCGCATGTTCTTTGTACTTAAAAAAATTGTGCCGTACACATTTCTTTCAAAAGAAGTTAAACTGGTTGTACAAAGCAACAGCAATATTGATACCATATGACTCATGGTGATTGGCACTGTTCAAGTGTGGTCTTGATTGTCAGGAAAATTACTTAAACTCAGTAAGACACAAAGGACTCGGTTCAAGTTAAGGCAGTTTATTTATCTTCCAAGAGGAGCAGTTACATTCAGTGTAGGCGTTCTGAAATTGCTCTCCAAGGAGGTCTCGCAGAGCACTTTTATACATGTGATTACATATAGGGCACTTTGACATTTTAGATGAAAAAGAATGCAGACAAAGAAGAAAAAACACACATTGACACCTCAATACAGTTCCTCCAACTCTGCATGTTGCTAGACAGCTGGTCTCAGTTTCTTCCTGGAAAATAAGCCATATACTACTCTTCTTTGTAGCTAAATAAAAACATACATTGGTATGACCTTTAACAAGCTGACATTAGTATAGCCTTTCACTTCCCTACCATCTATGGACAATAAGGTACACAAATGGGGTACTCAGACAAGAGTCAGACATTAAGGCTGTAGTCAGGTGCTGATGTCACACCTCTGCTTATTCTTAGATCAGAAAGTACATTCTATACTAAACTTCTGATAGGTCATACAAGGTTCCCCGTCCCCTTTTGCGTGTCTCCTCAGCTTTTCCTTGGAGGACCATCTTTGTTAATAGTCCTTTGGCTCTAGCTACATGACCAAACCACTTTAATCGCAGTAAGGAAGGAGTCATGGTCTCCAAACAGGGCTTGGACTCTGTGGTGAACCTTAACATTGGTGGTGTGGGAAGACCAAGGAACCTGGAGTAGGCATCGGTAGCAGGTCATTTCAGATGCACGTGTTTTTCTCAGTGTTTATAGTCCATGTTTTTGAGGTGTAGAGAAGCACAGAGAGAACAAGCGAGCGTAGTAGTTTTACTTTGGTAGCTAATGTCACTGATCTGTTTTGAGTCTTGCTAGGGCACTGGCAGCTTTAGCGATCCTGGTTTTAACCTCTTTTATTGAGTTAACAAGGATCCAAAGTATAGAAACTCTTTGACTTGTTCGAGGGCTGTACCCCTGATGTTTACAGTTACAGGTTCTTGGTTCCCAGATACAATGGTCTTAGTCTTCTCAAGGTTAATCTCCATGTCATGGCATTAACTAACATCAGTCTAGGTTCCTTGCTTGCCTGGATTGATCATTGGTAGAACCATTGATGAGGTCATCTGCAAAATGGAGATTGCTGATTTCTCTTCATCCCAGTTCAACAGGGGAAACGTTTTCTGTTAGTGCTTCAAACATGATGTGTTCCAAGAATGTGTTGCACAATGTAGGAGAGAACCCTAGTGCACACTGACTGTAGTCGAGCAACGCTCGCTGAAGTCCTTGCCAAGCATTACTATACTACTTGCTGCCTTGTACAGTGCCTCAACAGCACTGATTATACCTCTGCTGATGTTGTGTCTTCTCATGATTTCCCAAAGACCTTCTTGCCAACTCTGTCAAAGCATTTTTTGTAATCAACAAAGGTGTGGTTAACTGCCTTGAATTAACTCAATGAACTTCTCACAAATCAACCGTAGGTTGAAGATCTGAAGCCTGTGGTTGGAGACGACTCAAGCAGAACTTTCAGCAGTATTTTTGCTTGGATGACTGATTAGACTAATTGTACAATAGTTTTGGCATTTCCTTAGGTTTTTTTTTTCAGTAATGGGATAATGTTAGGGATTATTTTTTACTCAATGAATAAAGGACAAAAGTTTAAAAGTAAAACTCCAGTAAGTTAATTAATAGACAGTGGTTCAACCAAATAATAGACAATTAAATAATACACTA